>VYZS01006479.1:10256-40649 GCA_013400695.1 Neodrepanis coruscans | reverse complement strand
GTCCAGAAAAAAAAATTTAAAATATTTTTTTCTTAATTTTCATCTCTCTGAAATAAATTGTGTCATTAAAACAGGAAGAGGAGAGTCAGAATTTCTGTTTTTTTCGTTTCCCAAACTTGTTGTTGATTAATTTCTTAATGTAATGCAAGTCTCCTCATTGCTCTTCTGTAAAACACATCTACCTTTCTCCTGGGGAGAGTCTGAGGCACCTGACCTCAGTTGCCGTTTCCTGTTCGAAACTGAAAAATTAAGAAATTAAGATCTTAACCAGATGAGCTTAGTGGACATTTGATTATCATTTTTAGTGTACATGTGTGAAGTCAGTGCAACAGATAAGGTTACACACACTTACTTCAGTATGACAAGCTGCAGAGCTTTGGCCTCTCTTTCAGTGGTGCTATATAAGGACAAAAGTATATGGGAGTAAAATTTGGTGGGAAAACTGCCAGTATGATCTTTATAACAATCTACTGTTTCATTCTGCTGCCATGTCCAGTGCTGTGCAGTGCACAGAAAGCAACACTTGGCCCTGGCATCTGAAGACAAAGCCATAGAAAATAGAGAATCCAGAGAAGGTCGCTTAGGAATTTTTTTGTTGTTGTTTGTGAAACTCTCATTTCCTAAGGATCTTGCACATTAAATGGAATTTGGAAAAGGAGGTAGTGAGGGGAAGGTAGTCCATAAGTAGCATCAGGCAGAAATAGGAGTGGAGAAAAGGAATAAATGACTCCTAAAGCTGGTATAGCAGACAGAGTGAAGGTCTCAATGTATGGCCTATCAGGTATATTTTCTATTTCCTACTTCCAGTAGAGGTGCAACAGAGATGACTTGTTTGCATTTTAAAATGAATAGTGGCAGTGTTTTCTATTGTAAGCCTCTTAAATGTGTCCTGCAGTCAGAACTGATCTTTCAGTAACTGAATCAGCAGATGATACTGTAAGTCTTTCATTCTGTCACACATCTGATTTTTGAAATATGTGTGTACCCAAACAGATTAAATTGCCCTAAGGTATATAGTGTCAAATGGGAAGAAAAAGTAAGTACAAATGGTTACTTTGGTGCAAACATTGGTAGTAGGAAATGGATTGTATCATCTTTTCACAGGACATAGACTATCTGTAGTTCATGCACTCTGAAAAAGTCTTACAGCTACATGCAGGAGGTTCTGTGTTCAAATTCTGACTCCACTAGGGATTAAATCTATTCCTGTGGGTCATTCCTGTACCAATTTGGGATGTATTTCATCATGTTGCACAGTAATAGAAGTAAATAAACCACAAAAAATCAATCAGAGGTCTTTACTGAATATTTGTAAAAATGTAATTGACTAATATTTTTTCTTTACACAAAAGGTTAAATATTTGGAATGAGTGTAACAATATACAGCTATTTAAACATAATGTTTTATATATATGTACAGGTGCATACATACATATACATGTGCATATATATATATGTATATATGCATATATGTGTATGTATAGATGTAAAAGTTGGTCACAGTTTCCTCTTACACTGCTGGGTTTTGGAGCTGCAGTAATAATCAAAAATAGGAGGAAAAATGGAGTTCATTGTATTTCAGAAGTCTGGCTGGCAGCTAATTGTCTTTGTGACAAGGATACTGTATGCAATACAAAATAAATGGAATTTGTACCCACTTAAGCATATGGGTCAAATAATATTACATACCTTACGTGTGAATATTAAAGCTCTGGAGAATGCAATCCTTAAATTCCCTTTTAAGCTGTGCTGTTTGACTTGTTGTGTTCTAGAAATGCAATCACAGTAAAAAATCCCACCCAAAAAATGGTATTGCTTAAAATCTTGCTCCTGTTCCCTGGTGTAATAGAGCAAATGAAAGAGACTAAGAACATAGGAAAAAAAATCAAGTGATGGATGAGAGGTTGAAGTACAGTTTTTTCTCATTTAATTCAACTCTGGACTGGATAGATTGTAACAGGAAGTGTTAACCATTGCACTTTGAAGTACACTTTAATTTTAAAAGAGAGAGAAAAAAATATTTGAGTTTTGGCCTCATGCTAATCCTTTTGACATTCCCATCATTCAAGACACAACACAACTTGGGATCTGTTTTCACGGAGTGCTGTAACTGTTCAGCCTGTGTGAATGGCCCCTCTGTCCCAGAGCACAGGCAGGATGGTGCTGCAGCCCCAGGCCAAACACGGTGCTGCTGCTGCTTTGTCTGACCTAGAGAGTCAGTCTGTTAGTTGGAGGAGCACTGAGTGTATGAAAGCCTGAAGAGGTACAATATTCCCTCTTATGATTCTAGGATCGATTTCCTAGTCACTATTTGTCCATTTAAAAGGTGGATGTGTATATATTATGAAGGGTTTTATGAATATTATAACGATGCATGTAGAGAAGAAAGGTTTGCAAGTGTGTCATGATGTTCTGAATTTCTAGGAAAGGTACAAGGTTGTGTATCTTTAGCAAGATTTGTTTATTGAATAATACTATTCCCTAGAGAACAGCTATGACAGGCAAAACCACAAGCTAAAAGGAACAGGAAAGGCAGAGGCCCACCCTTTTAATCTTTGTACACCACGGGAGTGCCTTCAGAACTGGCTGTAAATAAAAACTTTAAACATTTCTTCTGGATAGCATGTGAACAGAGAGCACTGTTTTAAACTGTCACTGTGTGAGAAAGGGCAGTGTGGAGAGGGAGACAGAGGCCACCTTTCAGCTGTATGTGAAATGGCAAAATAACAGATGATGTTGTGGAAGGGGAGGAGAAGGCTGCTTTTTGAAGGCCCTGCCAGCCAATGCCACAGCCCCACCAAGTCAGTAAAAGCTGTCTGCTGCATTTCTCAGTGTTTAGAAGACAGGTCCTTGCTACCTCTCCAGCAAATGACTTAAATTGACATTACTGGAACTGCAGTGACCTTGTGAATAGCTGTTCACACCCCAGTCATCTGCCATTTGCAGATAGGTGTCCATAGTTAATTTTTATCAGCCTTGTAACCCCTGGGGAACTCTGACTCAACAGCTGTCTCCCTTTTTGTATCGCAACAGAAATATCTACACCATGTTTATGAGTCATTGTAGAAAAACCTATGACATGCTGCTCTTGCACAGTGCTGTACTCTCTCAAACACTGAAAGATGCAGTAGAATGTTGCAATATTATAACTAAGTACTTTTAAAACATATGGACATGTACTACAATTTGCACTCATTCCCAAAGAAATTTTTGGAAGTAGTAAATGGATACAATTGCAAATTTGAATCTCTGGAGTTGGTTTCTTGTTAACATTTGTTTTATTGAGCAGTGATAAGTGAAGACTATATATGGAAAAAAGTAGAATAACATAGGGCATGCTCTGGTACTTGGCCACTTGCTTTAAACTCCCCAGGAGTAGGGAAGGTCCCCTGGGGAGGAGCTGTGACCTCAAGCACTCTGTGCTCTCTGACCAGCTGCTCTAAGTGACTCCAGGCACCAGAGAAACTAATATTTCGTTCTAGAGAGGTGGGGTCTGTATTCCTTTGGCAACTGTTCTGTATGTTTTCTGACCTGTAATATTTTTTATGTGCCTTTTAAGACTTTATTTAAAGTATACAATCTCTGAGAGTTAATGATGATTCTGTCTGAAGTGTATCTTTTGCAATAGCAGAATACCAGTGTTCCAAATGCAACACAATTAGTGCCACATTACATCGGAATGAGAAGGCCATCACCAACATCTGCATTCCACTGACAAATATGCCTCTCAATACTGCTCAATTAATGTCTTTCAGATTGGAAAAAATAGCAGTGTAGCTTTGTCACAATCCAGTCCTTCGAGTACATCAAATCCAGTACACAACAGACAAGTAAGTTGCTTTAAAAAAGTGTACTTAAGTAGTCTGTAAGTGGTTTTGAAGTATTTTATACTGTAAAACCTTAAAATACAATTTCTTTATGAATACAGTTCTTTATAGAAGCTATCTTTCAGTGAACTAATATTAGATTCCTTCTCTCATGTAATTTTTTTCCCAGCTATTTTCCCCTCCGAGATTGATGAATTACAAATTTCCTGCTTGTTTTTCACCACCTGTACTATGCCTCAGGTGTCCTCATGCGCTGCTCACTGGCTGTTGCTTAGGTGATACAAGCTCAGCAGCAGCAGCAGCTCTCTGAGCAGGGTTCAGCTGAGCTGGTGTGGTTTTTCTATCCAACTTCTGCTGAGCAAGATGGCTCACCAGAGTCCCCAGACTGGTGTAGGAGGGACAGCATTTCAAAATAAGCCAGAAGTGAAGCAGCAAAGGGAGGACAGAAACAGGACAGAGAAGACAGGGCACTTGGCTATTCAGTGAAACTAATCTGAAACCATAACTAACCCATGTGTAATCTGAGTTCTTAGACTGTGAGAAATCCTGAGCACTCCCACCATACCTGTTTATCACACAGGCTACAAGTCAGATAATGATAATAAATGCTGTAACTCCGTTTTTTTGTGAGAGCAGGTGTTTGACCCATGCTCCAGCCCTCATCTGTCTGGAGAACTGATACAGTAGTTATTTGTTTTAATATGGCCCCTGTTATTTGAGTCTTCAAGTTGAGTTACTTTATCAAGAATTCATTATTAAGTTCCTTAGTATGGAAAGGTTTCCCACCTAAGCAAGGTGTAGTCACAAGTAATCCAGAGGATTTTTGTGTACAACCAGTCAGTATTTTAGAATTCTGTTATTTATTCTGGCTAAATTATACAGGAGTAGTTATTCCAAGTGGTTGTGCTGCTTAGTTTCTGCTGTGTAGATACAGCAAAAGAATGGTAATGATTGTAGTAATGATAACCCTCCACTGTATCCCCATTCAAAATACTCTGAATCATTCACATCTTGAGATGAACTGCCAAACAGTAAATTTTTTTTTTTTCTCTCAGTGCTGAATGCAAAGCAGTGTATGTATGGAAAAAATACTCTGAAGGGGAAAAAGTGAAAAGTTTCTTTATACTTCTAGGGACTGACATTTTCCCATGTGAGACACTGTTGTCCAATTGCCAGTGACAAACTTGGGATAAAACTGTTCTGAAGAGCAAAACTGTTTTTGCTTTAACCTCCTGCTCCTATGTTAGTATAACATACACAATATGCAAGGAGCAGAACTTGTTGGGATCTGTTGCCTAGATCCCATGGGGAAAACCTAAGAGTACAAAACATAAATTTTGTGGCAGCCTTATGTAAACTGACGCTATTGCAGAGCTTTTCAGCTGCCTGTTTTTATAACTTTATCAAAAATAGAAATATTTTCCTTTTTTAAGCCTCACAAACTCTCAGTTTTTAAAAATATGTTTCTGTCAGTTTGGTAGTTGAATGTGGAGCTTAGAGTACAAATACAAAAAATCAAGTTGATATTAAGTTGTTTTTTGTTTTTTTTAAACTAACACAGGATTTTAGTATTTGGAACCATGAATAATGATTTCCTATTTAATAAATGCTTGTCACTTTCTAGTCTGAGCTGCTTTATTGACAGCTTTAATCTCTAATCTAGCAATGAAATAGTCTCTAAATAAAATGTCAGTGTTAAACTATAATACTTCATTATAAAGGTGTTAATAATCAGGTAATAATAAGTGGATTTACAGTATATGCTGTGTCAGTAAAGATATCACTTGGGAACCTGAGCTGTCTTGTTTTTAATATTAGTGTTGTTATAACCATGATAATCAGTGAGTCCAAGTGAAGCAAGGTCTGTAGGCAGAGACAGTCTCTGCTATACACCAGAGTTGATAGTTGGAAAAATCAGGCAAGTTTTCATGAATACATCACAACAACAACTTTTAACAATGCAGTTAGAAGCAGAGTTGCAGCTGACAAGCTGTAAGTGTGTATGGAGCAGTTCCTCTGGACTGGCTCCGCTGTGTTCGCTGGCCAGGCAACCTGCCAGCTAGTGCAGAGCCAAAGGGAGAAGAAGGTGGTTGTTTCTCAAGAGAAGGGAGAGGAGTCCATAACTCATCACGGGGTTGAGTGGCATTTGGGAAATTGTATTAAGCTGTAAACCCAGTCAAGTTTGCACCTGTGGCCACCTGTGTGCAGTCCCACTGGGAAAGCTTCCCACTCGCCTTCCCAAGGCGGCCGGTCGGAGCTGAGGGGACACATGGCAGTGCTGGGAGAGTCACCTGCCACCCATAATGGGTGTTTCTCATTACTGAGTTGTGAGCTGAAGGCAGCCCGTAGGTATTTGGATGTCACAGTATTTTCTTTTGGTCATTTGCTCCCTGTGTTGAAGTCACTCAGGGGCTCCCATGGGAATGGTGGATCATGAGGATAAACTGCTGTGGGCCTGTCAGTTCTCCCCCATGGCATTAAACTCAGGTTAAACTCAAACGGATTGTTCTCAATGTTCAGTTTGAATGTTGCTGCATCTCTTTGAGACCTGAACAAAGGATTGTATACATAAAAGTGTGCCTGTTTTTCCAACTATTGTTGCTTTATTAAAACAATACTACTTTTCCCTACAAAAACTATTTGGTTTTTAACAAACATTAGTGGAATGGTAGTTTTACAGTCAAATTATTTGTGCCTGCTAATACAAGTTATGTATTAAAGGTTTGTTTTCTGCAGATTTTATCCTTGTTCTAGGTTTTTAACTAATCAAGTGTTTTTGTCTTCATAGTGCTTTTAGGTGCCTGAAAGTGTTAACACTTCAAGACCTCAGTATGCGGTGGTTTTTAAATACTGAGTAACTAGATCATTTTATTAAGGGAAGGTGACAACGTGTATGCTGTGAGGATTCCTTGTGCATGAAAACATGCTGTGTAGAGGAAAAGATTCTTCAGCGTTGTCGTCTAATTGCTGCTCTTTATTTGTAATGATACACCAAGTTAATGAACATGAGATTCACCAAAGCTTACTAAAAATCAGACAGTCCCAAAAGGAAATCATGCTGTTTATTCAAAGCAGTTCCTTTTCTAAAAGGTCTAATGTAGTCAGTAAACAGGGAGGAAATTTAGTTCAGGGACTTGAAATAAGTTCCTGCTTTGAATACTGTCAGACACAGACATTATTGAAGTGTTATGTACCAAAAGACATTGTGTGATTTTGAACCTGGCTCTGGTTTCTCTTTTAGAAGACATCAAACCGGACTGGTAGAATAAGGACTCTTCCATAACAAGGAAAAGGAACCAGCCTATAATCTCTAGCTCTCAGCAGCCCTACTCCACAGGGGTTTTCTTTTCTATGTCCTGCAGATGGATTTAACCTTTTATGAATTTGTGGTTTTAAAGAGAATTAAATTTACAGAAAACTGTAATAGTGATTTGTTTAGTTTTTCCACTTGTATTTGCCACTGATCTGTGCGTTCTGCTTTGTTATGTTTCATGCCTTTTAAAGCTGTTAGCGTTGCAATGCTCCCTTTGTTTCCTTACCAGAACACAGTGGACATTCCAAAAAAAAATCTAGATCATGATTTGGATTTATTTAAAGGAACTCCAAATTTTTTCAGGAAATAAAAAATAAAGTAATTCTGTCTTTAAGCTTGTCCTATGGATAAAAATTGAGTGCATTTCTTAGTAATTTGCAAACAGCTGGGGCACTGCAACTTTAGGGACTAATCCTGACTGGTGCTCTGTACCTACAGCATTTAATAATTTCAGTGGGAATTCTGAGTGTTCAGCCTCTTCCAGGATCAGGCTCTTAAGGAATCTGTACTTCAATCCCTTCCCAAATAGCGGAATTTTGCACCAAACTTTACTGTTATCAGGGCTTAATGTGTAGAACCCCCGAATCTCAGGGGGATTTCTAGACCCTTAAGAACACAGCACTTGATAACTTCAGTGAACAGTTTGGGTTTGCAAGGACAGGAGTTGAGCAGATTGGCTTGCATTAATAGAATTGCACTGACAGTGTTTCTTATAGGATTACTGAATAATTTTTTAATAAAATATAGATTTTATAATCAGGAAGTCAATACTAGGTACTGGAACAATAGTACAGAGGAGTTAATTTTTATTTCTACAGTGTTAAAAGTGCACTTATATGCTGGTTTATTTACATCTTGGGGAAAGGCGAGAGACTGCAAATAGGGAGATTATTACTACTTTCTTTTTTAAAAAAAGAAGGCTTAAGGCAAATTTTAAGACTAAAAATGTTTAAGCAATTATAAACAAGGCTAGACCCTTTGAAAAAAAAGTTTAGAAATATTCTTAAAATAAATTTTTATAGTGTTAATTTTGTAATAATTTATGTTTTGCTATACTTCAGAGCTAACTGACCGGTATAGTTTCAGAAACAGTATGAAACTTAGGAAAGTTTAAGCAATGTTTATATTTTTAAAATGTTCTTTGAATTATGTTTTTATTGTACATTTCTTCAGACTGAAAAATGTGTACATATCTTTGTTATTTTTGCACAATTTTTGTCTTGTTCAGTTTTAGGAGCAGTACTATGTTGATTTTTTTAATTTATTTTGAGTTATAAAACTGCAGGATTTTAAAAATGTCAGTAACAAAGTCATCCTCTGTAATCAATGAACTGCTATTTCTAGTTGTTGAGGGAAAACAGTGGTTGTGAGATTCAGTGGTTGCTTCTGAGAAATAATGCTAATCAGTGACTGAAGGAGCAATTTTGTAGTCTTAGGAAGCTTTAGCTCTTTCCATGCATCTTTTAATTGGAAAGCTGAATTATGGAGCCTGTCCTTTGAATGCTGCTTAAATTTTGTTTTCAACCGGCTTACACCTGACAGCATTTCAGGAAAGTTAAGCACGAAGTAAAATCCCGCGGTGTTCTTTCATCATCAAAGAATCATTGTTTAATTAAATGTATCAAAAGTTTTAGCCTGCAAAGTGAAGTGGAATAAACGTTTGGAAAAAAAATGGATACAAACTGGACCAGCCTATAATGCATTCTTAGTGTAGCATTCACTCAGTAGTTCTTTTTCTTCCCCATTTGCCTGAAAATCTTGTGATTTGTTTCCAGCAATAGAGGCTCAGAAGCTTTGGTTGTTACACATACGCAATGCATAGGCCCGTCAGCCATAAAAAGCGACTTGGATAACTTGTATGCCTTCTTTTGTATCAATGTAACAATTGTAAATAGTGCTGATCGACCTTTGTAGAGAATAGTTTATACAGCATATTCTATTATTGCTGATTCTCAGTGAACTATTGTTTTAAAAAAAAAAAGAAGAAAAAAAGAAATTTTTCTATTTACACCTTATATTTTGTTATGCTGTTGACCCATGGCACTTTAACAAAACTCTGTGGGTTTTGCATAGCTGGTCAGTCATGGGATATATAAAATAACTGTTGTTGCACAGAAATGAATTTGCACCTGCTATATTGTGCTTTCCTACTACAGATTTTAGAACCTTTTCCAGAAGACTTTTGAAGAAAGCATGTCCAATCATTCTAAGAAAAAAAAAATGCCATACTTGTACAGCCAATTTCTTTTCTACAATCCATATTTTGTAACACTAAGTATTTTCATTCTTTGTCCTGCACCTTTATGTATTAGCAGTATCAAATAGAATTCATTCCATGCTTGTGATAATTGTAAGCAGAATAAATGTCTAAAGTAGGTGTAAATAGTAAATTCTATGGCTTACAGTTTAAAAAAGGAAAACCAGAACAAACATGTATCTGATTGATACTGCCATGGTTCAACACCGGGCCTGGAGATATTCTCTAGTGAGCGATTGTATTTTTTGTTTTTTGCTTTATTATTATTTTTTTTTTTTTGTAACATGGCTTTGTAAATAAAATAATTTATATGTTTGTAAGAAACAGATGGGGTTTGTCATTATTTCTCTTTGCAAAACAAAAATGGTATGTATTGCAAGACTGCCCTTTCTTTTCCTAGAGGCTGAAATACACTGTGCAGATACCCAGCACTGAGAATCCATGGGTAGTTCAAAAGATCTGCCCAGCATTCTGTGCAGGACTGAATTGCTCTGGGATTATTTTTGGCATTCATGTCTAAAATATTTCTGTATTTACATGTCAGGACACGTGCAACAATCAGCTACTGAGGTTTTGCACTGATAAATCATTTTTAAATTCTTTTCCTTAGCCTAATGCATTTTCTCATTCCTTATCAGTGTAAGAATTAACTTTGCTACAGCTGCTAGATTTAGGAATTCTCACTTCAATGGGCAGTACAAATTTATAACCAGTCTTTTTATCGTTGTTAATACTAAAAATGCAGCTCTTATCTAGGCGTTAAGATTCTTGTTCTGTGTAAAGCCTGTTCCAATTACAGATCAAATGAGACTTAAATTGTTCATTGGCTTGACAGCTCTGCAGAGAGGATTGCAGGTTTTTTCTCTCACAGCCTCCCTCTTCTGCAAATCTGGGCAAGATGTACGTTCTTATGCTCCTTTCATAAAGTATCTGGAAACTGTCTTGGAGATACTGTTGGGAAGATGCTCACAATTACAGTATGATCTTTTTTAAAAGCAAGCAATTTGGACTGCAAACTGCATTTTTGTGTGCACACACTCAGGACTGGCAGAGGAATTAGAAGCTGGGCTGCACTACAGGAAACAGGAACTGAAGGAGGGAAATTTTACCTTCTAGGCAAACAACTTTCTGTGTTCACCTTGCACCTTCTGACACCTGTCACAAAAAGCAGTCCTCAATTTCCTCTTTACTGTCCAATTAGTGCCTTGGTCTGAGCTGCTTATATTTTTAATTTTTTTTTGTTGTTGTTTCTTTTCCAGTTTAGAAAAAATTAATATCAAGAATAGGAGTGGTCCCCATGTATGGCTGAAGAGTGACACTGTGTTTGTAAGATGCTGTGCTATTTCCAGCAGCCATTAGAAATTAAAACTACAGCCAAGAAAACAGGATACTGCTGCCATGAGTTGTTAGTTGCTTGCCATCATTGCTTATGGCCAGCTGACCACTGGCTTTATTTCCCCAATATGAATCAGTAGTTTTTTAGCTCTTGCAGGTTTGTTGGAATGATCTATAAGCTCTTCTCTTATTTGGAGTTGGGTTCCCCCTCCTTTTTTTGATTATGCACCAAGCATTTTGCTGGTAACACTACTCTCCTGCTTGTATTCTCTAACAGGCTCTAAATACCACCAGTTTCAGAAGGAGGCAGATCACACCATAACTTTTTTATTCATTGCACTCTAGTTTTTATGCTTCTGTTTTTACCACCAAAAGTATTTATTTTAGAAGAAAGTCATTGCTGT
The DNA here is from genome assembly GCA_013400695.1 of Neodrepanis coruscans. Lineage (NCBI taxonomy): Eukaryota > Metazoa > Chordata > Aves > Passeriformes > Philepittidae > Neodrepanis > Neodrepanis coruscans. Next base: position 29,513 of record VYZS01006479.1, on the reverse strand, counting down.
GTGCAACCAGTATCTGTTCTATTCTTCCAAATCTGTCAGGATTCAAAATTGGAAAAAATGCCAAATACTGATTCCAGAAATATTTGGAGGAGAGTCATACAACAGATTCAGACTTCAGAACACAAGAATGTTTATTTCATGCAAATTTTTATGCTGTTTAGCTCCTTGAGTACTTCTGGAAAGCAATTGCTGAAAACAAGTGCAGATCTCTCTGAAAAAATATTTTCCTAAGTAGAAGAAAGATCATTCAGCAGCTGATCATTCAGCAGCAGGTCCCTGTTTGCCCTCTGACTGGAGCATCCATGGCAGACAATACACACTACACAATACAACTCATGTTCTCATTTTGTAATTCACCACAAATGACACAGGATGGATTCTTTTGTGTGGAGGTTTTTGTTGTTTATGGCTGACCCAGAAATATTTATTTCTAGTCTGTGACCTCCCTACAGAGAGGAGAAGAGAAGCTTTAGGGGAAGTTTGCCTGCAATAATAATCAGGATCCAGGAGAACTCAATTTGAGGGTGAGGACACCAGTAGGGATTTGAGATGGTACAAACATTCAGCTTTGCCCTTTGCAGATTCCCCAAATCTGACAGGTTTAGCTCTGAAATTGAATCTGGACTTGATTAATTTTGAGCAGTTACTAACATGGTTGGTGTGACACCACGAAAGTAGTTTTTCAGGAAAGTTGTCTAGCATGAACAAAATACATTTACAGAATGCCACATGTGTGAAGGCCTGTTGGTGTAAGTTCTACAGATACTCCTAGAATTAAAGCATCTGCAGGCTTAAGAGCTATGGGCTCAGAGCCACACTTAAACAGACAAATCTACTATACTCAAAGAATGCAGGCTCCTGCTAAAGTAACTTCCTTTTTTCCCTTTACCTTCAGCAGGAGCCCCACTGTAATTCTAGGCAATCAGTTTCTTGGGGTTTCAGCCAGATGGGAAGTGGACAGTTCTGTAAGAAAGCAAAGTCTCCTAAAATTAAACTCGCATTTTCATGACCTATTTTTAATTCTCCTTGGCACAGAAGCGAGAAGTATTTTTCTAATTCCTGATATATATTTTTTTCCCAGTACATGATTTCTGATGGCAGGTTTAGTCTTTATTTTGCAGTCAATTGGAGGAAAAAAAAAAAAAGCCAACATTCACAGCTTAGCCTGACAACTGCAGGCTCTTGTTCTTGTGGAGGGGACTCGGGTGGCAACATGGTAGAGACACAAGTGATCCAGCTACTTCTGTAGTACATTGTGGACAATTTCCTGACAGAAGTGCTCAACAAGCCAAGTGGGGCTATGCTAGACATGCTGCTCACACATAAGGAAGGGCTGCTGGAAACAGTGACACTGGTGGCAGCCTTGGCAGCAGCAACCACAAGATAGCAAAGCTTAAGATTCTGAGGGAAGTGAGGAAGATAAATAGTTGAACTGCAACCTTGGAATTGAGGAGAGCAGACTTTGTCTCCTGCAGACATTTTGTTGGCAGGATCCCAAAGAAGACTGCCCTGAAGAGCCCAGGATTGCTAACTGAAGCACAAGAACAGCCCATTCTGATCTGGGGGAAGTTGAGCAGACATGGAGAAGGCCAGCATGGCTGAATAGGGAGCTCCTGACTTAAGTCAGATGGAAAAGGCAAGTATATAAACTGTGGAAGCAGAAGTGGCTACTCTAGAGTAATACTGAAATACTGCCTAGGCATGCTGAAACAGAACTAGGAAAGTCAAAGCTTTTCAAAGTGAGGAATGTGAAGGACATTTTCAGTAGGTTAATAATGAAAGAAGGGTCAGTAAAATGTGAGCCCCACTATGTTGGATGGGTATCCTGGCAACAGACAACAGGGAAATAACTGAGCTACACTTGTTGCTGCCTTTGCTTCAGGTTTTACCTGGAGAGGTCTGTACTCAGAGCTTGGGCAGAGTCTGGGCAGAGAAGTACCACCCACATAAGAGGAAGCCTGAGTTAAGGACTGCTTATCCTGGATCTATAGCAGCCCATGGGAAAAGCCGGGCCTGATTCAAGAATGCAGGCTGATACCATTAGGTCTCATCCTTGAAAGATCATGAACAGGATACAGGGGTTCTAAGGACTGGAAAAAGGCAAATGCAATGTCCATTTTCAAGACAGCTCCAGGAACTACAGGCTGCTCAGCCCAGGCAGATTGTGGAAAAAGTCCCATAGAAACCATGCCCACACAACTTAGATTTGCCAAGGGATAACTGCCTGACCACGCTGCTTGTTTTCTGTAATGAAATGACTGCCCTCAGGTACCGAACAGAGAATGTCTACTTTGACCTCAGCAAGGCTTTTGTATTCTTAAAATGAATTGGAGAGAGATGGATTAAAGTTGAGAACTATGGGATGGGTGGGAAATCAGCTTGACAGCCGGGCTCAGAGGGTTCAGGTGGGCTGTTGGAAGTCTGGTTGGCACTAGTAATGTGCCTCAGGGGTTAATACTGGGCCAGATAATGCTGAAGGGCTTCATTACTGTCCTGGGTGTTGGGATGGGTTGCAGATTCATGGCTAACAACAAACTGCAGGTAGGGAGGTGGTTGATACAGCAGGGTCAGACAGGTCCTTTGGAGGGAGCTCAACAGGACAGAAAATTGGACTGACAGGAACCTTATTAGGTTCATCTAAGACAAACGCAGAGCTCTACACCTGGGAGAGAGGCATAACCCCATGACTGGGAACAAGCTGGGTGCTGACTGGCAAAAATACAAGAAAGCAGCTCTCCAAGAAAGGGGGCCAAGCTGAACATGAGTCAGCAAGGGAACTGAATGCTACACAGCCTGAGCTCCAGCAGTCTTACTGTTATCTACCTGTCTTAGGAATGTGGGCAGCAGCCAGAGGGAATGGATTGTCAGCTCTGATTTGGCACTTCTGGGACTGAATCTGCAAAACTATGTCTGGTTTGGACCTGTATTGCACAAGCAGAATGTGGAAACTGAAGTGAGTCCAAGTGGAGCACTAACGAGAGGATCAGTAGCTGGAGCACATCAAGTAAAATGATACCCTAAAGCAAGTTTTTTGTTCAGTTTTATGACAAGAAGGTTAAGGACAAGAGAGGGATCTGAGTGCTGTCTTCAGCTACAAGATGGGTGATGGTAGAAAAAATGGGACCAGACACTTTCTGATGGTGCAAAACAAAATGGCAAGAAGCAACAGAGAAAAAGTAGAGCAAGGGCAGTTCTGATTAGATACAAGGCAAAAATTCTTTGCAATGTAGCTGAGCACTGGAACAGGTACCAAATGATGTTGTAGAATCTCCATCCTGGAAATAATAAAAATTGACAAGACTGTGAACAACCTTAGCTGATCTTTGAAATTAATTTGAGGAGGGAAGGGGATTGACCCCATGATCTCCAGAGGACCATTCCAACCTAAATTATTCTGCTGTTCTATTCAGTAAAAACAACCATAAAAAGGGTTCTGGCTATTGAGATAATTAATAACCGGAAGCTCAATATTTTGGCAGTTACAGTAAGTATCACAGTATTAACAAGAGTGGAAAAAACCTTTCAAATCATCAAGTTCAACCTATAACCCAATACCAACCCATCAATCCTAAAGCACTTTCCCCTATAAATCTACAGTGCAAAATTCCCTGGCGAGGAGCTCACCTGTATCTTGGAAGTCACACAGAGGAAAGGTCCAGTGGAGCTCTTCCAAAGCAGCTGCAGAAGTTGTAGGACCCAATCCCTGCAGCTCACCTGATGCTCCCTAGCACAGAATCCTTTCTAATGTCTATGCTGAGGAGGAGCAGGGGCAGGTAAAGATTAAAGGAGCTGCTCTCAGCAGCTGTGTGCACGGAAGTGTACGGCACACCTTTTCCAGACCACATTGCTCTTGTCTTTTCCCACAGCCCTCAATTCCAGTCTTCTGACACTGACATTTGGAGGAACATGCCCATCTGCCTGTTTTCCCCTGCAAGACAATTCTTCTTCTGCAATCAGCTTCAGATCTGACCTGCAGTCCCTGTTCCTCTTCATTACAACCCGTAAGACTCCTGGTAGTCTATTTATTCCTATTAAATGAGATAAAAGGTTTAAATTACTAATGATATTTTGTAGAAGGCTCAGCTACTGTCACAACAGGTATTAAGTCTTTCAAACAAATTCCATTTATAGAACCAGGACACTTGAAACACATGAAAATAATTTGGTCCTTTAGTTCCTTATTAAAACTCATTTAGCAGCTTCTTTATAATGAGACCAGAATACGTTCAGATGTTTGTCAAATCCTGCTTTTCTCAGTCAACAAAAGTTCAGTTTCTCTTACAAAAGTCCATGTGAGCTTCTCACAAATTACCTAAACTATCATACTTTTAGGATTTATATACATAGCTGATACTATCATATGAACTGAGGATAATAATTTATTACTTAAACATGATTCATTATCAAAACATTTTTTCAAGGAAATAAATTGTGCTTCCTTAACAGCAAAATAGAATTAAAAATAATATATATTTCTAGTTGTAAATCATATGAGAGTTTGCTCTGCTTAGTGATTTTTTTAACCATTCCTCAGAGAAACACACTTAAATCTGTAATTCTTCTGTTTATTCTAAAAATTTCAGCCTTCAACATATGTCTTTCATAATGGTTATCTTTGTTGACTACTAAAGGAAAAACATTCTTTGCCATATCCCAAACACTGACTTCCCTATCAACCACTCTTTCCCTTATTCCTTCCTTTCCTGTATGTCTTCCTACCCTTAGGTTCTGTTTTCAAGAAAGTATTTTCTATGTCTCTATTTCTCTTCTTTTCTTGTTTGTACTTCTCCACACTTTAATCTACGCTTTCTCCCATCACTCTTTTTTAGAAAAAACTTTTGCTAATGCTTTGCAAACTCTCTTAAAAGGCATACAAAAGTCAAATGCAGGAGTAGGTTCAGTAACTATGAAATGTATCCCTCAGGAAAAGGTTTCCATCACTGCCAGGTAGCTGTCACAGGAGGTAACTGTTATAAACCTACAATTCCTCTAGCCCTAATTAAGACTCGAAGCAGGTAATATAATTAAAATACTAGAGAATACAGACAGCACATGGCTGTAAAATCTCTAGTGCTGCCATTCTCCCAGTTTATCTGAAGGAAATGAGAAGGCAAATTCTATTAATGTCTTGTGATATTTTAGTTTTACCAAATAGTTAAATATATTTAGCGCTAGACTTTTCACAGGAATACCATTATTATTACATGCTTTTTTTTTTTAAGTTGGACACTTGATTATCTTTCTCCTGCTCACAGTGAGTAGTACAATCAGAAGCTTCCTTGACGTCTCTCCTCTCTTTGCACAGGCCATGCTGCAAGGCTCAACAATGATTTTAAATATAACCTCTCTTCCTCTCAGCTGCTGGTGGCTGGTTTTGCGCCTCGTGGGGCTGTGGAGCACCGGGCAGCGCCCGAGCATCGCTGTCCTCACACTGCGGGGGAACCGGGGCCGCCGGCGAGGAGTCCGGGAGAGGCGGGGCAGGGAACGGGGAGAAGGACACACGGCACCGCCGGGGGAAGGAAACGTGGCTGCAGGTGAGAACAGGGAACCACAGTATTGCCAAAATTGGAAGGGACCTCTGGAGATCGCCCGGTCCGACCCCTGCCCGGGCAGGAACACCTGGGACAGCGACACGGGAACGCGTCCAGGTGGCCTTGGGATGTCTCCAGAGAGGGAGACTCCACGACCTTCCTGGGCAGCCCGTTCAGTGCTCTGCCACCCTCAATGTAAAGAAGTTCTCCCTTATGTTGAGGTGAAACTTCTCGGGTTTAGGGCCATTGCTCCTCGTCCTGTCGCTGGGCAACACCGAAAAGACTCCGGCACCATCCTGCTGGCACCTGCTTTCGAGACATTCGTACGCATTGGTGAGATCCTCTCCCCGCCTTCTCCAGACTAAACAGACCCTGCACACCCGCATACACGTGAAAAACTACGGCGCGCAATTTGCTTTCCGCACGACCCAACCCCAGCTGGGGCGCACCGCCGTCCCTCGGGCGGCAGCGCGCACTCTGTTCCGGTGGGAACGTGACGACATCCAAGGAAATCAGTTTGCGTTTCCCCCTCCCCGCCCGCCTCAGCCGGAGCTGCCTGAGGGAGCGGCGGCCCCGTGTCCCGGCTCTGCGGGGGCTCCTCTCTCCCCGCCCCGCGTCCGCACGGCTCCAGCTCGGCCCGGCGGGCCCGGGGCCGCCCCGCACCGCGGGATGGCGGCGGGCGAGCAGGAGAGCCGCGAGTACCTGCGGCGGCACCGGCTCCCCGAGCTGCTGCACCGCCTCGGAACGCTGCTGCTCTTCCACCGCCCCGGTGCGGACCAGACCCGCCCCGGCCGCCGAGAGCTGGGAGGCAGCGGGGGGAGAAAGGGCGGCGTGGGCTCCGGGCCCCCGCTGAGGGCCCTGCTCTGACTCGGTTGCAGAAAGGCCGCGCGAGTTCCTGATCCAGACGCTGGAAAGGGTGAAGGCTGGAAGGCGGGCCGAGGGGGAGTACCCGGAGCTGATGGACGAGGCGAACCTGGAGGCCATGTTCAGCCTGCTGGATGTCCTGGATCAGGGCTACATCAGGCCAGCCCAGTACAGGGAAGGTGCGTCCCCCCCGAGCCGAACGCTGTTCGTTTGTCTGCACGGAATTAGTGAAGTAGTTCCAAAGTTACACACCTGTATACTTTAGAAGTATCCACACACCTGCCAATGCACCACCTAGAACTTGCAAAGTTAAAAAAAAGTTACACGGTGGGAAGCTGCATACATTTACCTTTCATCCAATCTAGGCCACCTTAAGATGTTAAATCTACCTTTCAAATACTCACGCAGGAAATTCACTTTTCTAAACTTTAGCTCTCAACACTTTGGGACTGAGCACTGAGGACTTGGAGCTTCGAGATGGTTCAGTTGTCACACTGGACGAATTCAAAGAAGGAGTGTAAGTTTAACTGAAAGTGGGTTTTCTTGAGGGGTGAAAATGTAAAAGTGAAAATGTAAAGGGATATTTTGCAGAGATTTATTTTTTATTTACAAAACTACGCAATTAAAGGATGTGATGGTTTAAGCTTAACTCTGTAACTTTGCATTGCGAAATTAAAAAGGTCAGTTACTGCCAGACCTGGCTCAGCTTACAGTAAGCCAAACAAAACTCCATTTTCCTCCACCACTTGTTTCCAGGATCCTCTCCCAGGAAACCTCTCACATTACCTACCCTTCACATCAGGCAGCCCAGGAGTTCCATACTGATCTAGAAACGTGAATCAGTGAGGCACTGTTGTCTTCTTTGCCAGGGAGTACCATAGCTGTAGATGAAATAAGATCAAAGTTTTAATAATTTCTCATAGTCAAGGTGTGGTTCTAGGGGCCATTTTTAGTAACTGTTGCAATCACTGAAAGATAATGAACTAATTATCCTCATTTTATCTAATGTTTTCTTTTTCTGTCTTAGGAAGAAAAAGATGCTGGAGAGCTGGGATGTGTATTAGTTTGAGCAGTGGTCTGCTATGGATATAGATTAAAAATAGGCATCTTCCTCAGTTTTTCTTCTGGTTTGTCAGCTGTGGATAGCTGATTTTAAGCAGTACTCTTTTTCTTGTCTTCCCTCACTTCAGATGAGCAATCAGCTGAAAGGACAAACAACAAGAACTTGTTCATGTCTACCAGGCACTGGAGGGATATCACCAGAGAATTGCTTTTCTTAATACAGTTAGATGGTTAAAAAAAAAAAAAAGTAGAGATCTTTTAAGCAACTAAAATAGTGTTTTAGAGTTTCCTTCTTCAGTTTGTAGCTTACAGTAAGGGATTGTTGCCTGCTGGCTGATTACCATAGAATAAAATTAACTTTAAATTGTTTTTTGGGCTTGTGCTGTGTTTTAGTTTTTCCTTATTAAAAAAAAAAAGCTACTTTAACAGGTTCTCACAAATGTCCACAGGTAAAGGTATGCAGTACTTCCAAGGAAAGTGCTGTTTTCAAACTCCCCACCACTATTTATACAATTTTTAAGGAGAAACTCTTAAAAAAATTAGGAGAGACTCTCATACAGAAAAAAAAGGAATTAGTATGAATGAAGAAAATAAAGCGACTTACTCCCTCCTCCTATGATTTTTTTTAAAAACTATATAAGGCATAAGATTAAGGCAGTTGTTCAGCACAGCATATAGAATTGAAAATGACACAAGTATGTTACAAGATATTTGCTTTGCTTTTGTTTGGAATAAGTAATCTAGACCAAGATATTAACCATTACTGAAGAAGTCTTTATTTTCCTGTATTTGGCCAACTAGCTCTCAAATTCAGAAGGATCTCAACATCCTTTTGAGCCAGTTTATAAACTCCAAGTTCATTTAGTGCTGCTGTTGCAGAGGGCTGGCTTGGTTTTAAAGTGTCACTTTCTGAAGCTGATTGTAGGACATCCTTCAGAAGCAGGGCAGAGCCAATATTCAGGTTCAGGATAATGCAGGCTTCTTTTATGCTAGAGGAGAAAGTCAGAAGAATTAATGTAAGCGGCACCTGTGAGGTAATAACTGTGTACAAAAACGTAAGTGTAACAAAAAACTTCCGTGCTGACTTGTTGGTTTAAAAATTTTAAGATTTCTGCCCCAGTTAGCCTAGGAGTTTGATGCTGGACTCTTTTTAGAAGAGTAAAAAAGTAGTATAAAACAGAAGTGTAGGAGTGTAAAAAAGACTAACCACCAGTAAGACAGTAGCTTCTCATCCATCACAGCAACTAGACTGCTGCACAAGGCAGTTCTGAGCAGGAACATAGCTTAGAGTAGTTTTTCTTCTAAAGTTTATTGTATTGTAACTGTATCTTTGATTATTCTTTGGCCCCAGTTTCATTAGTCTGTGCTATTTAATATTCCTTACATAAGTTAATCTCGACATCCTGACTGCACAGAATACTCCAGAACATATCACAGTCTGTTGCTGAGTACAAGCTGCAGAATCAAAACTTTCCTAGTTGAAAACATCAGAACCATTAATGATCCACACGTTTTAAGTGTGGATGAAAAATAACTGTGAAAAAAATGTTGGTCTTAGGTAAAACACATGTTTTCACCTGGATACTCCCTTCTGAAATACCAATAGATCAGAAGTTTGCCTACTTACTGCTTGAAGTAGTTTTCTGGCCTCTTGCAGTAGTGTGAGAATAAAGGGAACAGATTTCTACTCATGTCAAACTGGAGTTGTGCTGCTCCTCCTTCATTGAAATGATTTGCCATAATTATCTACAAACACAAAGAGGTGCATCTGCTGTCGAAGCCAGTCACTGATACAACACAGTATTGCACAGGTCACACTGATACCTACTTCCTGGTAGATGTACAGATCCACTTTCTCTGCAAGCATTTGCCAGAAAACTTTGAACAGAGAGTGGCAGAGCTGCTGTTCCAGTTGTAGCAAACGGTCTCGCAGGGTCTGCAACATGGGGCAGGCTGTGCTTGATAAAGACATTACTGCTTGCTCTGCCTGAGATGGTAAAGACAACCACCTGAAAGAAATCATTGCACTGAAGTCATTACAAAGAAATTATTCATATTACAACAACTGAAGTTAAAATTATCCTTAAAAAAAAAAATCTTACCCATTTACAGTTCTCCTTTCCCATTTCTAATGTAAAAGTTATCAGTCTAATGCTCTGTTTGAATTTCATTTAATATTAAACTCATGCTTTAGTTATAAATCTCTGAACATGTCATTCCAGGAAACCCCATCTAATCTGGAAATCACTTGAGTTCTATTCCTTTTATGAAGTACTTAAAAAATTCTACTCAGGAAAAAATACTCAAGAAGTCCTACGAGACTGTGAAGACAGAACAGTTATTACAGGCCATTTTGCATTACATCTTTAATATTACTATGTATAAAAAGATTCTTGTACAACCTAGAGGGATCCAGAATTCTTCCAAGGGTTTCTAAGATTATGCACCCACTAATTGTGGAACTACTTTAGGAAACACAGCATGAAAATTGTCCTAAGGTAAGCATTAAGAGAATTTTTCAAAACTTCCTACCCTACAGCATTCCTACTCTGGAAAACAAAATTCTGCCTATTATCTATTCCTGCCTTTATTTCCTGTTAAAAACACTGAGGCAAATAATATTGTAATATGGGAAGAGACTAAACAGGGAGAATCACCTCTCTTTTTTGTAGAGCTTTGCAGCATCTTTGACCTCCCTGAAGACGTGATCTACTTGGCGAGTCAGCATGTCGTGCTTCAGGCGCTCCAGGAGGTTGATCATTTCATCAAAGACAGAGCTCTCCATGGATGCCAACTGCCCCAGCTGGAGCTGACTGACAGAGTCACTTTCTGCACGAACCTCCAGCTCGGCCTGCTGGAGCTGCAGGAAGAACTAGGGAAACAAAACCAGGTATGACCAATACAGAAAATAATCCTCCTGTTTTTGAACTTTTCACTGTACTTTGATGGGCACAGTTCTAGAAAACACCCTCCTGGCACGTTTGTAAACTTGAAAATTTAAGATTTTGAAAACACTTTCTTATCTTTCCCTGTGGTCCTGATTTAATGAAAAACAAAATATGGTGGTTTAATTCTAGTGATGGAACTGATAGAGGCTTCAGATATTTCTAATGATAGATAATGAGAATGGATCTAAAGACTAAAACGTTATTTTAAGACTGACAGCAGAATGCTTTAAAAACACTCTACTGTGACCTCTTTAACATTTGCAAAAGTAAACTTTAATTGTAATTTTTTTAGAAATGCTCATTCTTGCTGACAACAGCAAGAAAATGGAGTAAGTTTATTGAATTTAATATGACACTGTGGTAACAACTTGCTGGTATTGCTTTTAAGCAGGATCAAGACACTGTAGTAGATACAGTAATACAACATGAAGGCTGCTGTCCTATCAGGTCAAAATTATCTCCTAGTAGAGCCACAGCTTCCTATGAAGACAAAAATAATTTGGAGGCTGTCTGTATCACATAGAATACTTAATTCTGTACACTTGATGTGTTACAGATTTTTTTACCTTTTGCACCAATAACCCAAGAAAAACTGAAATGCTACAGTATGGCCATGCTGTCACCAGGATATTGTGTAGCAAAACAACTAATTCCCAGTTATCAGTGGCCTTTCTGAGACACACCTAAACCATGTTACAACACTGATATTCACATTGAATCTATTTAAAGCCGCCTGCCACGGGAATAGTTCAAGCATTGTGCATAGTCTACCACCTGCACTTCAACATCAGGGCTGTTTAACACTGGCTCAGAAATATCCAAACACAACTCAGTACCTTTTTACAATAAAAAGCACGTAAAGAGACTACTTTTTTTTTGTCTGTTCAAATTATTCCATTACCTAGGCTCTATCTGCATTTCCCTAGGAAGTTTATAATGAATGCAGCTTAGATCTCAAACTAATCTGTCCTTATTTACACGTCTTCTGTTAAATCTGAATTTACATCTCATTCTATTTTTTCAGTAATTAACTCTTCTGAATACACTTAAACAGTGCTGAAAAGAAAGTGTTTGTTATGAAACAAATATCCAAAGTCCATTTTTAATTTTTTTCTGAAGTAGAATAATTACTTACTACATTGTCAGCCCAGTCTGCCAACACTGTTGCTATGTAGTTAACAGCATTAAGGATTGCACAGTATCGGAATCCTAAGGAAGCTCTAGTCTCTTCCTTCATTACTTGAGTTAATCGTATCCTGAAGTCATCCACTAACTCCTTCTGTAGGCCCAGGAACTGTAGTTTTCTGGAAGCTGTTGGAAGATTCTTATATCTGTCTGGGAAGACATTAATAAAATGTTTTTAGGTTTTCCAACACTGGAAAAAAACATTACATCTTACTGCACCACCTTACACCTGTGAGAACGTCACACAGTATTTAAAATAGCTGACATTTCAACAGCTTCAGGGAAACCACTCATTCAAAAGCTAAACATCCAAAGAAACAACACTGTCCCCGCTCCTGACTCCACCAGCAGTTTGTATTCCAACCCTTGAAGCAACGTGTGGTTAAACTGCACCCTCCAGTATGGCCCCTAAAGTGTCCTCACACAGAGAAAGACAAAGCCACTGGATATACAACCAAGTGATGTCTCCTGAAAACATACTCGCTCATATGTTCTGCTCCAAAAAAGCAGATGCTGCTTAATAGCTTCTAAATTGTCAGAGATTCAAAAGGAATAGCAGGATTTATTACTGCATTGCAACAAATTATATCCTGTCAAGTATATGTATGTATATTGTATTATTTTTTAAACATGTCACTAGTTCAAGATTATTCAGGTATGAGTTAGTGTCCAAAATACAAAACAAACAGGAAGGTTTTATTAAACTGCAAATATCACAACTTTGCAACATTATTTGGTGACTACTGCTGACAACGAAGGTTTAGTACAGGAATCTGTTAGCTGAAGACTTTTTACTATTCATTAGAAACAACAGCAATGCCCATAGATATAATTACCTGTTATAACTAACAAGAGAGTCATAAAAGTTTCAGCACAGTCTGGAGCTTTCATTTCATCTACATCAGTGATATCTTTGTACTGTGATATCCATGCAGCCTCTGACGAAAGCATAGAGTCCATCTTCTGAAGAGCAACTGAAATGAACAAAACTTGTAAATTGTTTAAGTTTTTAACTAAGAAATTCTAACAAAAGCCCCTCTAAAATATATAAACATAAAAGCCTTATCTCTAGTCAGCAAAACTTTGCATTTTCAGGTTATAAAAACTACTGACAACTGGCTTCATACAAAACCCAGTTTCAACATATCTGTATTTGCAATGCTGTTAACAGCTATGTCAGAGTTAGTTGGGGGTTGGCTTTGCTTTTTTTAGTATCTGACTTGCTCCTTTCTAATATATTTCTTATTCATGTCTCAAAAACAATGCCTTTCCCTTATTTAAAGTCCACCCTTGTCTGCACACACATAACCTCTGTCTAAAAATAAGCCCACTTGATTCAATACAGCTTAGGGGCAAGAGTCCCACAGACTACAGAAGCATTAGAGCCTAATCAATTTTTATTCAGAATAATCACAAAGTATGAAAATACATGTTTTCTGCAGTAGCCCTGGTCCAAGAGGCTTATCCTCTTTGAGAAGGCCAGTTGTGTAAGTACACACATAGATTCTGATTGTGCAATATAAAGACCAACAAAATCCACTGGAAGTCTTACATTTTTTTTCCACTGTTAGCCACCTTTGGAAGCAGGATTCTTCTGACAGAATATGCATGCAACTGGGAAGGCTGCTGAGATAACCATGAACGCTGTATAACTCTCTCTCAAATAGAAGTACCTCATCCACAAGGTGACAAAAGAGTGCATCATCATACAACAGGCAGGGAATATCAGCAGCCAACTTCTCCAAAATCAGCATTACCAGAGCACGAGAGAATTCAAGCTTTTGAAAGGAAGAAAAAAAGTGAATAAAATGTCAGAGGTAGGAAGTACAAACAAGTGCAAACATGCACACAAAAAACTGCTACTTGACTAAGTCTCACCTCATGCTGAAATCAGGGTAAATGGGTATATTGTGTAATATCAGGGGATATTACACAAATATCTACCAGAAGTTGAGTTAGATATTCACATATATAAAACCATGAAAGTGCTCACCCCAGCATTCACTGAAGATCCAGCCTTGTCTAGGATTGGCTGGATTTTGTCATCCAGGAACTTTGCATGATTTCCAATCCACATAAGTACTTGTGTTAAATACCACTCCGGCTTATTTAAAAAAGAAAAGAAACTATTAAATGCATCCAACAACATTTATTCAAGTGCTACCAGTATGTTAGGACAATTTCTAAAAACACCACTCTCTTTCCTTGCCTTCTCTTGATCTCAGGTCTTTCAAATCTTTCACTCTGGTTTATTTAGCATTGATTTTTATAAACGCATTATCAAAGAAATATTTCTGGATTTGCATTGTCCTAAATGTACAAGAAACAACTCCATTTTTCCCCCCCTTCTCTACTGCTTTCTCATTCATGACAGCTCCTTTTCTGCTTCACTCTTCTACATGGCCTTTATTTCTTGGTACAACAGAAAGGATGCACTCCCAGAAAACTCTTCCCACTAACTCAGTTTTTACTGCCACTGTACCCAACCTCAGCCCCACCTTCCCCCTTGAAGTGGGGAATCTATCACCTTCTCATTTCACATTTTCATGTCTCGGAGCTTTTTCAGTTTCCACACTTAAAAATATGGGCTGCAGATTCTGATGAACACTTGTTTCAATATTAGTGCAAGTGGAAGCAGTTCCTGTCTTCCTCACTCCCAACAGTCAAAGAAACCCCTGCTGAACTGCAGTCACATTCTGTGTGTCTGTTTCTCTTCTCTGTATTAATTTTCACTTGTCTCATGAATTTTATCATGCTTGGGTTGTTTGGGGTTTTTTGACTCCCTCCCCAGCTTGCCAAGGTCATTGGGAATTCTGAGCCTGTCCTCTGAAATACTTCTAGCCCTGTCCAGGGCTTGTTGTCTTTCAAATGCTTTACACGGGTATTTTCTTTATTGCATTAGCTAAGTTATTATTAAAAATAAAACAAAACAACATTTTAAAAAACCCTAAATCAAACAACACAACACAAATTTAAGCAAGGCTCTGGTGGAATATCTTTCTGATCTAACACTTCATTATCTGGAAACTTCTCTTGATGAGTTTTTTTAAATAAGTTTTTCACCTGTAGTCGTTTGCAAATTTAATCTCTTCACCATAATTTTTCCATTTGCTTTTGACATAATTTTGTTCATATCTAAAACATCTCTTCCCCGCTAACATACATAACATTATTTTAAAAAGCTCTGTAGTAGCATCTATCAAGATTGTTAATGTCTTTACACAAGATTGTGAACACAAGCAGACTTGTGCAACTGGACTGTTACAAAACAGCTCTCAAACTCTGCTCCAGGTGTATTACAGCAGCATTAACACACTGAAACCTGTTCCAATGTAATTCTCAGTAAAAGTCCTCAGTGTTTGAAGATAATTCACACAAAAAGTCAGTTTCCAGCTGTTAAACCAGACATCTCCTGTTGTGTGTCAGTTAAAAAATTTAAATCAGAAAACATTAATTACATAACACTGCCTTCAGACTAATCACATTTCATACACTAACTACAGAATCCAACATTTTCAGTTACTTGAAGGTAGCAAAACATGACGCCAAAAATCAAAGTCACAGCTTTGTACAGCCTTTGAGCTTAAGCAACATGGAATAGTGCAAAACCATCTGCAATGAGACAGAGGAAATTAGTCAAACTTCTGAACTAGAATGCGACAGTGTAAGACTGCAGTAATGTCTGTGCCTCTGAAAGGTCTCCAGGTGCTATCTGGATGTCTGTCCACACTGAGGTCAGCATAAGAACTGCCCAGCTTTGAAGAATCCTAATTTCAGAAAGAAAAGTGTGAAAGCTATACAATTTAAATAGAGCAATATAGCTCTTGTTTAAAAAAGCAATTTAGAAATATCAAACCACTTTCTCCCATACCTTGTTTGGAACATTGGTTTGTTTATTTCCAGTGAAATGATACTTGAATCTTTTCTGAAGAGGATTCAGCATGATCTGAATTGGAAGGACAATGGGTGGTGATGGGGGTAAAGAGTACTTTTCTGGCAATTGTTTAGGCTTGGTTAACAGTTCATCTCTATGTTTGAGAGTCAAGGATGAATTTAAGTGTGCAATTCTCCCAAAATCATAATTTTGTTAGAATGGGCTTATAAAAATAAATGAACACTGCTTAGTTCTATGTCACTGGCACAATACAATTCTTCAAATAGAAAAGATAATCAAAATACTACATTTTATATAATATTTAATATAACCCAGGCCTCTTAAGGATTATTTATTCAATGACAACACAAATCCCTTAAGTCAGTTTGATTTAGGAGACACAAACAAACCACTATTGTCAGAACCAAACACAGTAGCTGTCCAAGAGACATCCTTATTCATATTGTTAAAGGAGGATGAAGACTCCTGGGGCTAATAAATGCAACACATAATTTTCCATTTTCATGTAACTGATTTAAGTGACCCAGTCTGCCAAACCAAAATTGTTACCAACTCAGGGTTGTGTACAGTGGTCTTACATCTTCCCACACCATGATTTAAAAAAAAAAAGCTGCCACAGTCAACAAAAAATGGTCAATTGTGCTTTATTTAATTCACAAAACCAAGAATGAGCAGCATTGCCTTCTGAGTAACCAGAAAGGGAGACTACTATTGCTGTACAAAAATCCTCCAGTAGTCTCCCTTGCAAGTCTCCTTGCAAGACATGTATCTTTAGTTTTCCCTCTTTTCCTTCTGGGTGCAACATATTAAAGTGATTAAGGCTGATTTCAAATAGGGCTATAAAGGAAAGGCATTAACTCTGTAACAGAAGATATACATCACCATTTTTTCATTAACATGGCTGGGTAATCATACCAAAGTGTGTAAGGCCAGATCCTCATGAAAACTGAACTATCATCTACCATGAGACCACCAGATGTCATGACTTAGAGTTAAAATCTTGCTACCTCCAAAAAAGACAACTTTGGCACCTGGTGTTTTCTAAAGGACAAAAAAAGACCCCACAACATTCTGATGTTAATACAAAGTAACACAAATTCAAATTACCTTTAAATAGTTACCCTTAAGAATGTGTATCTCTAACATGTATTATTCTTACTAAAACACACCACGACCATCTAGAAAGGATACGAGGTCTGCAGTTTCAGGAGCTGACAAAACAACATCTCCAGGTTGTTGTACACGTCGGCAGCGTTGGCTGGTGCTGTAAGGCCAAATGCCTGGGACTGAGGTGGCCCCACGAAGGGCCAGCGGAGCTGTGTGAGCACCTCCTCAAAGTCACTGCAACACAGAGCAAGTGCCTCGTGACACAAACTCACAGCACCATGCAAAGACCAGGGAGTCACAGTGTGTCTCTTACCTTGTCAGCTTGTCCTTAAGGATTTTATGCCAGAATTTAACAGTGGATCTCACAAAAGCAAGAAGGTGAGAACAGGATGACTCCTGAAGTTTAATATCCACTTCTGCCATGAATGCTAGAGTACTGGCTGCCTCTGGAACGTTATTGGTCATCAGATATTGCTGGATGCTATCGCTAAAAAATACAAGAAGAGTCAAGGACAAATATTCTTTAAAGAGAACAGAAAATAAACATTTGTATATTGAAAAACGAAGACAAAACTTTCTTCAATCTAAAATATTTTCATGATGGGATAAACTAGGCTACCAGTCTTGGAACATCTACACAGTACTCAGAAACTTTACCTTAACTCTTCTATTCGAGAAATCCATTTGAGATAGGCCAGGTGTCGCTCAATCTCTTCTACCTGACTGATCAGTACATCGAGATCCTCCATCCATGGCTGAGCTTTCAGTAAGTGGGTATTGATTGAATCAGACAGAAGAGTTTCTTCCTCTAGAAGGTGACTCAGAGACTTTTTAGAATCTTCTGCATTCTTTAAGGCATTCTGAATTCTTTTAGGGACTTCTGATGAAACTGTGAGTACCTACATTCACACAGAAGTATTAAGTCTGACATAAAAACACTGCTCTGTGCAGAGTAGCACCATTTGAGATACTAATAGATTTCCTTTAGTATCTTAAATATACTTCATCAGTCATACAGCATATTCAAAAGAATTAAAAAATAAAAAAGAAAGGTGCTTACTTGTTCTTCTAACTGCCTTTTGTTTTCAGATATCTTATCAATCAGGTTGTCCAGCTTCTTCAGGGAATCATAGTCATTCCCAACTTCTCTTTCCACAAATTCAGAAACATAGTACGGGATATCACAGTGATCTAGATCTCTAGAGGCTTCTTTCTTTCCAACAGCAACACTTGCCATGTTTTCTTTCTCTGCAATCCTAAGTATACAGTTTCTGATTAGCCACCACTAAGACAGCACAAGCAATCACTGATCTACTGAAAACAAAAAACTCCATGAAAAGCTGGGCAGTTCAATTTAAACTGAAACTTAAATAAGAAATTCACAAAATAAACTGCTTTAAGTGCTACAATTTGCTGGCTTAAGACTTAACTGAGATCTGATAAAACCTCACTGACACATACAACTGGTGATTTATTATACATCAATTACTTAAGAGAACTATGCCTGTTAATTCCTTTTTTCCCCAAAAGCACAGAATATATTAAAAATAGTTCAATATACATGTAGTTCCTACATATATAGTACAGAAAGGTTAATGAAAAGCACTGGAGATATATTTTTTTAAAAGACAAAGGAGGACAACTTTCTGATTTACTTTTTTACACCATTTAGGATGCTTCAGAGATATCAAGTGATGACTGATGTATTACCAGCAAAGTATCTCATGCCGGTCTTACAATGATTTGGAAAGCAAAAGCACAACAAATATTTATTAAAAAACCCCACACAGTATAACAGAAGAAGCACTAGCTGATCCACATATTCGGCACTATCCCAAGAAAACCTGATGCTGTTCCACTGTACATGATCATCCTCAAAAAACACATAACAATGATAAATTCAATTCTCTACTTCTTAGTATCACTTCCAAAACAGTATTTAAAAATAAAATCTATACACTTGCATTTTATATGCCACAAGCTTTAATGAAGCTAAAACCCCTATTAAACTGACAAGAGGAGTGAGAAAGGGGTGCAGTGGATGTGCAGGAGTTGGAAGAGCAATAGAGAGCACCAGGAAGGACAAACTGGGAGACCAAGGGTGCTGCCGAGGAAGAAGCGAATAAAGAAAACAGAGCAGTAAAAAGCCTGTTTGCAGCAGTGAAAACAAAAAACACCGCAGCAAACAACCAACCGACCCAGCGGTGCTCTTCTCTTATTCGAGGAAAGGATCGGGACACAGGAGACGGGAATGGGGCACTGCGAGCATCCCTCCCGCTCCCTCCCCGCTCAGCCCCGCACCCACCCCGGACAGAGGGACCGGCCCTTCTGACCACCCACCGAAGGCTCTGCGGGCTCCGGGGGAAGTCTCGGCGGAGCCCTTCCTCCTCCTCCTCCTCCCTCGCTCCGGGCGCCGCTTCCCTTCACAGGCCGGTGCCGCCCCCGCCGCGTCAGCGAACGCGCGGTCACGGGGCGCGGGGCGCACGCGCGGCTCCGCTCCAGCGGGACGGAGCCGCCGCCCGGTACCTTCCCGGTGGGAAGCGGGTCCCGGTGCCCCCGGAGCCTCGGCCGCCCCGCCTCGCCCCTGCCGAGGCGCAGCCCTGGGGACCGTCGTCTATTCACCTGATTTCAGCAACATAGGCTTTTTATTTGGTGTAGGAGGAGG
>VYZS01006478.1:6070-18215 GCA_013400695.1 Neodrepanis coruscans | reverse complement strand
TTTTTCTTTTTAGTTCATAAGGAGGCCTAAGGAAGCCAAAACCCCTTACATAGCAAAACAGTTGTCAAAAATATGAATTCTTGTCTGCAACTGGACCATTTACATCTGTGACTGCTGTAAATGTAACAGACTAAACTCCTTCTAGTATCACTAAATGGATTTATGCAAAATGTTCCACAGATTCACATTGTTATTTTATATGATTCCGTTTGTTACTTTTCATGGTGGCTGTTGACTGGGACACTGTGGATGAGAAGTGACAAAAGGCCCTACTTATTCTCTGTTCTGCCTCTTCCTTGATGGATTCATACATGCAGAACAAGTGTAGAGCTGGCAGATACAGTAATGCCACTGTTCTTTCCCATGTCCCAAACCTAAAATCCAACAAAAGTGCATAGGAACTATGTACCATTACTCTTTGTAGCTGGTTTTGTTTGTTTGGGACTTTTTTTTCGTTGTTTGGTTTTTTCCAAAAAATGAAGTATAAATTATTATAATACAGGCAAAAGTAGTAAACTAGGTATTGTTTGTACCCTAAAGCAGACTTGCTAGTTTTCCTTATGGGCTAGTCTTTTTGAGTTTGTGCAACTAGAGTACACTATTCACTAAGAACACCTATTACTTCTGAATCTCTCTTTTGTGTTATTGGAGTTCTTCATATTAGTTAAAGTTTCAAAGCTGTAGTTAGCCATGGTGCATGGTACACTTCATTTCATATATTTACTGCCCATTAGCATGTGCATGAAGCAGTTTTTTTGCAGGTTTTATATCTGTAATGAATATTAAACCATCTCATCTACTCCTAACAATAAAATGGGTCCTGTAATGACAGACTCTGTTTGCACAAGAAGCAGATGTTGTTGTTTACCTAGATGTAATTTGAGGTAATGATGAGTGGTGATGAGCTGAGGTTTCTTACTGCCAGAACAATTCAGTCTATGTTAGGCTTCTGCAAAATGTTTTGCATGCCATTGTGGTCTCTCAGGTCAATGTAGATATACATATTATCTTCACTGAATAGTTGTGAATCTGTATTAGGAAATTAAATCATACATTCAAGGAAAATGTTTAAAGATATATTTACCAAATCTCTGAAATGTGATGTCTGTAGGTAAACTTCAACCAAAGAAGGAAATAGTACCTGTTGTGGTCATAAATGGATTCCTGAGAGGTAAACATGGTAGGAATTATTCAGACATGGTGCAAATGGCTAGAAATTGAAATCAGTAACAAATAAGTTGAAGTAAGACACATTTATTTTAGTACAGAGAAGTTCTATACACAAAAATTCTTCATAATTTAGAGTCTTTAAATTTAGGTGGGAAATTGTTCTAAAAGATACTCTTTAGCATCAATGAATGATGTTTTCCAGCCTTTGTTATGCTGAAAGTAAAATGAGGAACAATACCTGTAACATCTATGATATTATGAAATACAATCAGATAACCATCTTTATTTTACTTTTAGATTCAGTATTTATTTTCACTTTTGAACATCGTTTACAGCTTTAGGAAAATAATGTCTGTTTTAAATTTGGAGCTGTGGCTCCTTATTTCCAGTTCTTTTGTTATCTCTCTCTATATCCCAAAACATGCTTTCTCATCTTCTCATTTATGTTTGAAATTGGGGACATACCACTCTTTCTTGGTGAACATTAATTTATTCTTCTGATTTTAGACCCACTTCTCTGAATGTCAGTTCTTTTTGCAAGCATCCTGCATATATTTGATTTTTTTCTATATTTCTCATTACTTGGAATCCTGAAATCAAGCCTTAATGAAATTCATAGCAAGACATACATTTATAATTGTAGTGATCATGTCATTGTTATATACAGATATTTTGTAAAGTCACTACTTATTTCTGAAAATATTCTGTGTTGAACATAAAAATGTGCAAGTCCAGAGAAACCCTTTTCCTTTGTTGTTTCCTAAATCATACCATCGGCTCCAGAGACAACAAAATCAATGAGAATACGGGTCTTTTGTCTCTCCTTATTTTTATCATTAAAGTGGTACTGCTTGGCCAAAAGTAGTGTTCTAAATTTAAATATTCTGCAATTACAATGGACTTAGTCACATTTTTTTTCCCAAATGTTCTGGTTTCTTGTAAAGTGACAGTTGTTTAAACCTTAAAAATAAAATTAAAACAAGCCCTGGCTTTAATGGGAATAGAGATGTGATCTGATCACTTGCAGAAAATTGGACTTAAAAATTCTATTTCAATGACATGTAGCATGATCTTGGCTCCCAAATGCATTTGTAAATTTATCCATCTATATCTAAATCTATGTCATCTATATCTACTTTTGTTTCCTTTTTTTTATTTTTGCTATTGGGAAGCCAACACTTTTCTGCTCCTTAAGGTCGTCCTTTAGGGGCTTTTTTAAAATCCACTCTCTTTTTTTTTTTTTTTTCCTTTTTTCTAATTTTGTCCTGCTGCATCTCTTCTGTATCCTTTTCCTCCTTGACATTTAGACTTTTCAAGTATTTATAGATTGTTACCATGTCCCCCTTCAGCAATTTCTTAGACAAACTGCATATTTAGCATTCACAATCAATCCTCATACATCAATCACTCCAGAAGCCTAATCATTTTTTGCAGCTTTCTTCTCATCTTCCTCCAATATGTGAATATCCTTATAATAAGATGACTAAAATTAAGTACGATGGGTCATGTCTGCAGCTCATGTAAATCGGTGTAGCTTTGATGAAGATTGTGTTGATTCATGCCAGCAAAAGTTAAAGAGCAACATTTCTAGTGCAAAGATATCAAAACTGTATATATTTTGTGAAGTGAGCTTGAAACCACACAGAGCTTTTCTTTCCTAGTAAAGCTTCTTTGAATTAATTTCCAACACTTAGCTATATTTTAGAATGATGAATTTCCAGTTTGCTTTCTATAATACCTCAAAATAATCTACATTTTCATATTTCCAGACCTCTATCTGGAGGTTTCTTCTTGCAGACTATGGGCACGCAGATTTAGAGGTGCTGTAGGAAGGATTGTTCTAGCCCAGATGATAATGGGCATGAATGGCTGACACCCTCCCAACGCATATCTACTATGAAAAAAAAGCTTATAATGCACCTTGCAGCAGCTGATCTAACTTTGGAATCTTCTACCATCTTTGTCCCTCTGCTGGCCCCATCAAGCAGTCTGTCTCTCAGTCATAATCCAACAAAGGTCATGCAAACCCATAATAGAGAAAGATAAGATGATTTTTTAACCTTTTTTTCAAACTAGCTATGGCTAAAGGGCAAAAGTAGCAGCTCTAATTGGGCTCCTAATCACTCTATGCCTCCTATATTGTCAATGAAGATGAATACACTTTTTTTTTTTCCTCCTAATAATTGATGCAGGACTTAGTGAAACAAATTAGCATTGAACATAAATAAAAATGGAATTTATATATAGCTTACAAAATAGGCTATTACTGTCTGCTGGTTTGAAAGTAAACCAGTGGGCGAAATGAACTCAGTTTAAGACAGATTACAAATCAGAGTTACAATTTACTAAAAAGATTGTAATGAATACAACGATACAGATTAACACACAACAGAGCACCCTGGGACAAGAACAGTATGATGCTCATTAGCTCCTGTGCTGAGCACCACGTGGTCCACCTGGGTGCAAAGCAGAAGGGAAGGAAACTTGTGGATCAGGTGATGGTCACAGTTCTGTCAAAGTAATGATGGCAGTCTCCCCCAGAGTGGCAGTCAACAGTGGTACTAGTGAATGGTACCAGAAGTCCCAAAACCTGATTACATATGCTCACGTTCAGGTGGGAATGCCCAGTACCTCCACAGAGTGGTAAGTTTCATGATGGGTGGTTTAACTCTGTGAGTCATGGGATGTTTTTGTAATCTTTGATGATCTAGGCACTGCCTATCATGCCAGTGCAGCTGAATCCATTCACAGAGATGATCCCTCCAGCTGGGTGTGAAGGTATTAATTCCTCCCCAGAGAGGAGTTATCACAGCTGAGTCATTGGTCTGAAAAGAAACACTCCCCCGCCTCCTAAGATTTGTCTCTTTCCTTATCTATTATGGCCCGAGGTGGCAGGTGTACCCTGGGCAGCTGCTACAAATGATTTATTATTAACAGTCCATCAGAAATGATATAGAGGGTGTAGAATACACAGTTTTGGTTATACCCATATAGTGATAAACTTGTCCCTGGCCCTGTAACTAGGACACACTGCTAGTTGTGCAATTGTGACTTTCCTTAGAAATACTGTAAAGGTGTTGTAATAATTAAATTTAATATGATTAATCTCCTGTAATATATTAGAAATACACACACTATTATTGAAGAACCCTATTTCACTATGTCATTATGGTCAATTATGTCTTGCATTGAAACTGTTTAAGGTGAGGGGAAACCATTCTGGATTGTGAACAAGTTTGGAGAAATCTGCTTTATTGTAAACATTTTGTGAGTGAGATGACACTTGGTTTCAAATAAAGATAGCATCTTTCCCAGGGAACACTTTATTCAGACTAAAAATTCTTTACTTGAAATTTATTATCATAAAGAAAACTTATTAACTACTGTGCTGTTTTCTAAACATCTTTACATATGCTTTTTACCACTTAATTTTTTCTCAATTTATGCAATTTTTTCTTGGCCTTTTCATTTTAAATGAGAGTTTTCTGCTAGATTTCCTTCAGAACTGTTTAGTACAACTTCTATGATTTAAAATTTCACAGCAAAGAGTAAACCAAATGCCTTCTGAGCCATAAGCCATATGTCAAAATAGTTTTGCATTCAATACCAAAGGAGTCCCATAGTAACAAGCGAGTCACAGCTTACAGGAATTGTTAAAATGATCACGGTCACAAAATTGGAATAAAGGGGATTAATTTATGTTGTAAAATATAGATATCTCTCTCTATAAACATATATATATATATTTATCTGTGTATATATATATATATTTGCTGGGAGAAAAATCAAAGCTTTCATGAGATGTTGTAAATATTAGCATTGTGTCTCACCACAGAAAAATAGGGAGAAAGACATTTTGAAATCTTCCACAGAATTAATCAGCATATCATCATGGTTCAAATTCCTTTCTACAACTACAGGGATTCATACTGCACTCTATCTGTAGATTACAGTTAAGTGTATATTCGTGACCTTATACACTTAAGTTTTGTTCCTCTGTTTTGCAAGGAATGGAGTGAAGTGAGCGGAAAATATTCATTTATGAGGTATGACAAGCTATCAGGTTAATATTGAGTTACCTCCTTGTTGTAGGTTGGGAAATAAAACCGTTCCCCCCACCCCCATTCCCTGCCGGGGCTGTCCCACGGTCCCAGGGCTGGGCTGGAGCCGGGGCTGTCGCGCCCGTGGGGACCGCGTCGGGAACGAAGCCGCTGGCGCACGGCATGCGCCAGGAGCCATGCAGCCACGAGTGCAGGGACGCGGGAGCCCGGCATGGCTGCAGCGGTGGAGCAGTCGGGGCGCTGCAGCAGCCATGGCGGAAGTGGCGGTGGCGGCTCCCTGCCCGCGGCAGCGCGGGAGGGACCAGTCGCTGGAGTCCCCCAGCCGCTGCCGCAGTTCCGGCCTCGTGCGGTCGTGCCAGTGAGACCCTGCCCCAGGCGCCCCTTGTCCGCACCCAGTGCAGCCCCAGCACCAGCGTGGGCTGCCGGCACGGCCCCGCCGCCGGCAGCAGCCGAGTGGCGGCAGGGGTCGCAGCGCCAGCATCCATGTGTGTGCCGGCAGCACTGGCTCGGCGCGGGTGGCCGTGTGGTGCCCCGGCGANTTATCTGTGTATATATATATATATTTGCTGGGAGAAAAATCAAAGCTTTCATGAGATGTTGTAAATATTAGCATTGTGTCTCACCACAGAAAAATAGGGAGAAAGACATTTTGAAATCTTCCACAGAATTAATCAGCATATCATCATGGTTCAAATTCCTTTCTACAACTACAGGGATTCATACTGCACTCTATCTGTAGATTACAGTTAAGTGTATATTCGTGACCTTATACACTTAAGTTTTGTTCCTCTGTTTTGCAAGGAATGGAGTGAAGTGAGCGGAAAATATTCATTTATGAGGTATGACAAGCTATCAGGTTAATATTGAGTTACCTCCTTGTTGTAGGTTGGGAAATAAAACCGTTCCCCCCACCCCCATTCCCTGCCGGGGCTGTCCCACGGTCCCAGGGCTGGGCTGGAGCCGGGGCTGTCGCGCCCGTGGGGACCGCGTCGGGAACGAAGCCGCTGGCGCACGGCATGCGCCAGGAGCCATGCAGCCACGAGTGCAGGGACGCGGGAGCCCGGCATGGCTGCAGCGGTGGAGCAGTCGGGGCGCTGCAGCAGCCATGGCGGAAGTGGCGGTGGCGGCTCCCTGCCCGCGGCAGCGCGGGAGGGACCAGTCGCTGGAGTCCCCCAGCCGCTGCCGCAGTTCCGGCCTCGTGCGGTCGTGCCAGTGAGACCCTGCCCCAGGCGCCCCTTGTCCGCACCNTCTTTTCCTTTTTCAGCACTAAATCCCTCCTTGGGCTAACAAAAAGGGAGGGAGGGGGTTGTGCACGGTTTTATAATTTTCTTGAGTTTTTCCTTCAGTCAAAGCCGGACAGAAGCTCACTGCTAAGGGATTTCTCAGACTAGCCCCGTGCTTCCTTCTCATTACCCCGGAGTCTCTCGGGGGGCCCAGAGAGAGACAAGCACTACCTCCAGAGCGTCCTCACCTCAAAAACGGGCCCTGGGAAATTTATTTTGTTTGTCTGTTTTGCACTTTATTTGTCGGGTTTTCTTGTGTTTGCGCAAAATAAACTGTGATATTTGTGTGTTTTCTTCATTTTGAGGTGTGTTTGTGACTTCTCTCAGAGTCTCTGGTCCAAAATCGCTGAATTTGTGGCAAAACCACCACACTCCTCTCTTTTCCTTGAAAGCTCAAGCCTGAATTTTCAGAGGATTTGCTGTGAATAACTTCAGGAAACCTGCTTAGAGGGTGCTTCAGTCACTGATTGTGAACAAGTAGCTAGCTACATGTACCTATTTTACATCAATTGTTTCTTAACACTGTAGACAAAGCAGAGATTTCCTGCTGTAAGGATGAAAGAGTGAAAATGAACTGTGCTTCCTATTGGAATCTGGTGGGAGGGGGAGAAAAAAAGAGGGAAGAAACAGTGAAAATATTTGAATAGTTTACTATTATTGCCAGCTGTCATTTTGCCCATGCCTGTGTCCAACACTTTCTTCTTACATCTTACAATGTCACATTTTAGCCAGTTTGGTTCTCTATGCACAACTGGTACTGCATATGCAGGATTGGGGTACTAAGAAGTAAACCCTGCCCTATAAAAAAGCTTGTAGAGCCTGTAAAGAGGTACAGAGGAACCTAGAGATTGATAGTGTCATGCAATTATTGACTGGCAATAAAATGATCAATGAAATACAAGATACTGCTTATTGGGAAAAGTGATTATAACTATGCAGATACAAATACAATTGCAAAATTAGTTAAGACTATTTAGCAAAGGGACCACAAAATAGTTACGATGGTTCTTTGAAGAGAGCTTGATGTTCAGTAACCCAGAAAGACAAAATGTGATATTAGAAGTTGTTAGGGAAGGAAGACAGAATGAAACAGAAAACATTACTGAGGTAGCATGTAAATCACTAGGACATTTGTATGTTTTAGTAATACCGTGCATTCTAATATACTCATCTTAAAAGGGTTAGGCAGAAATAGAAAATCAAGAAGGAATGTGGCAAGGATGAACAACAATGCAGAACAGCTCTGGTTTTAAGGGAGATTAAACAGAATAAGACTTCCGTTTTGGAAAAGCTATGATACGGTACAAGTGTATAAAATCAGAAGTGATGATCATTCATTAATACTCAAAAATAGCAAGTTGTCAAGTGGTATTTTTCAAGCAGACAGTTTAAAACAAGTGAAGTCCTTTTTTTAACATGATTGTAATTAAAATATGGAACTCATTCCCACAGGATATTATGAAGAACAAAGTTAGAAATGGATTCAGACAAATTTATAGGAAGAAAAAAAAAATTCTTCAGGAGTTGTTAAATACAAAGGTCTGAAGGCATGCCTGATTGAAGAAATCATTAAACCACTTATTATCAGATATTGATAGCATTCAAATTTGTCTTCTTCTTACATAACTTCCTTAAGCACCCAGTGCCCACTACTGTCCAGTCTCAGAATATTGTTACAGATCTATGAAATTCAGCTATGAAATACAGAAAACTATGATATTTAGATATATAACTCACTAACATTTCCAAATATCTATAAATAAATTGTATTTTGGTTTATTTTAAGTACTGTCACATTTTAGTAGCTTTTTAATTTACCAATTACAGTGACAATTTTTGACTAACCAGATAAAAGATTCTTCTATTATTATTTTCTTTAATTAATTTTCTAGTTTATGTGAACAGGAACTCGCAATGCTACATTTCTGCCAAGATTTGTCATAAATGTATGATTCCAGAGATGATTGACTATGAAATTGTATCCTCCATGAATACTAGTAATTTCTTCTTAATCTTTAGAGGACTAGAAGAGCACTCATGAACTGCTGTTGTAAAGCCAATATCCTCTAGTCCTTCTGCAGATCAAGACAAGGCAGTAAAAGAAAGTAAGGCTATATCTTGCACAATGAAGCTAGATTTTACACATAATACTAGCTAACAATTACATTTCTATTCTTTTCATTACAACCTCAATAACATAAACTCCTGGTCTAAGACTTCAGAAGATTCTTCCTCTCTGCTGTCTTTGCTTCAGTGGCTTTTTATAGTCAGTCAATAGTAGCAATGTCCATCACTATAGATAGTGTCCATCCTGATGAAACAGGAGTAACAATTTCTTTTTCTTTTAGAATTGTATCTTGGTAGAAAAGGATCTAATTTCTAACTAATATTACTTTAGTTTTTTTGATGCTGAAAAGGAAGATTTCACTAGAATGTTATTTCAGGGATTTGGGGCTGTTTAAAATGGACATTATGGGACAATAGATAATTTCTCTATTTCCTTTTTTTTTTTAGTCTTTGGGAAATGGGACCTTTGAATAAAGGAAGGAGGAAGTAACATCTTACTTTTAAAAACTGATTTGTTTCACATTGGTAAGCAACACTTTTGTTTTACATGTTTACTTCAAAGCAGAACCATGCTACTTCATCTCTAAAGAACAACTTTAGTGCTCTACTGTTTTAACACAGTAAAGCTGGAAGGCAATCAAGGGATGTGAGGAAGTCATTTGTTGTACATTTAATGGTGTGAAGTATCAACTAGGGAAAATTTGAAAGATTTTTCTTTTTCCTCATAAAAATGTCCATGAGTGAAATTCTGATTTCTTGAGTAGTTCTCTGATTAGCTTTTCACATTTCTGTCCTGTGTCAGACGATTGGCAAGAAAATAAAGATCAAGCTTGTGTTGATATTCATGAATATTACACCTTTATCATCATCCCATTGGTGACGCCTCCTGGATTTGCTGTGAGGAAAGCTTCACAACTGCGAAGCTTACCTTCAGGCACCATTCCAGTAGTGCTCTATAACTGTGCAAGACTGAAGCTAATCTGCTGCTTAACTCTGTTCCTATGAGGATCTTGAACACTGCAGCCAGCTTAGAGCCAGCTGTGGAGCTGACATCCTGTGAGTCACAAAATGCTGAGTATCTAAACCGCTGCTTACCCACTGGTTTCTCAAAGCTCCCCTCAGACCTCCATCACACAGGAGTCTGCACGAGCAGATTCTTCTGTGGCCCAGGGTTAAAATGAAGAATATCTTTCCAGGAATCCTCATCTAGCTCTTCCCCAGAAGACAAATACAAAGCTAACCCTGTTTACAGGAAGCTTTGAGGGGATGCTGTGCTACAGCTGCACTACACAATCCTTGACATATTGAGGAGTTGAATTAATAACAAAATATAACTTCCTTGTTTCTTCAGAGAATTCCTGGAACTGGAGGAACAGATTGTTTTATTTTTAACCTACACTGAACTGGCTATTGTACACTAGAGCTGCCCCTCTGTCCTGAAGCTGGTTTAGCATTCATTTTCAGTTTAATAGAGAAAAGTCTTCAAAAATGCCTTGAGTCACCTTTTATGAGAGTTTTGTGGGCTGTTATTTGTGTTGATATCACCATATGTCATGAAGTCAATGCTATGCTTAGTTTTCCTTAAATACTTTCTTTTCATAAATACAATCATTCATCACAAAAAAGAAAGGTGTTTTATTATTTCTAAAATAAAGGCTCCAGTGTAAGTGGCTTTTTATGAAACTTATATTTTATTGTTGTTTAACCACAACAAAACTGTCATGCAAGCCCTTCTGCTCATAAATAGTACTTATATCACCATAACAGACATCATGTTCAAGAAAATAAATATGTAGAATTGTTTTCCTAGCTAAAGCTGTAGGAGCAGATGTATGGATTTGCATGCTCAAGAGGTTTTTGTACACTGTAATGTAAAAGAAAATATTCTTGTATCCATCTGAAAAATATATTCTAAAGTAAAATTCCACAGATTGAGTTTTAATGCTAAGGCATTAAGGCAAAACTAAGTTTGTTGAGTGGTCTTAGAGAATTCTTTTACAGATGTAAGAAGAAATTATTTCAGCATTAAAAAGAGTGGAATGTAATGAAGTGTGGAAGTGTTGGGTTTCCTATGCCTGTTACTTTAACACGTTTTCTGATTAATTCTTTACTGCATCAGCCCTAAAAAATAAAATGACATTTCACTGTAGTAGTCTGGGAAAATCTCGATAATACTTTAATCTACAATATTTTCTGTAAATTACTTGAGGTTTTCAGCAAAAAAATTTCCTTGATGGAGTTATCTTTTAAAAAAATTGCACTAAGTCTGCCTCACATGTCATGCAGAACAAAATTCAATATTTTGATCAATAACATGGCAGCTACATAAAAACGTATGATCTTCCACGCCAGGTCAGTTTGAATCCAGCCTCCTGTGTGAAACCACCCTGAACAGTACATGAAAGGAAAATTTATATGAAAAGGGCAGGTGCTGGGACACTTTTTCCAGCTTCTAGTACTCAGAGGTTTAACCAGTTTTGGAATCAAGAAAATGATTTTTTTATATTGTCCCTTAAAAAGAGCCAAAACCATGAGACAAAGAGTAGGGCAACAAGTATTTTCTTTAAGGTGTTGAGTCTTAAAGTATTGTGGTTTTTCCTAAGTCACAGTGGTGTTCCACTTAGCAGGGGACTTTTTTCCTTTTATATCAAAGGAAAAGGCTAGTTTGCAGTAATCAGATGAGCACAGAGAATTGTGCTGCTATCAACCCAAGTAGAATGCTATACCCCCAAAAAGTGGCTGAGTACTATTTGTATCCACCCCCATCCTACCTGCTTACTTCTGTGGCTGAGATCATTATCTGGTGTACTGCAGTGCTGATATGCTGTTACTTTGGAGATTCTCAAGGAAGAGTGAAATCCCTCAGGAAGAAGATAATGGTCACTGTAACAACAGTGTTTATGGCTATTTCTCAGATTCAGTAACATCAGACAGCTGTGTGGGAGGTAAGTGATGTGGTCCGGTGTCACTAGGGAGCCGTATGACATAACAATGACTTCTGAAAAGTCCTGCTGGGATGGCTGTTAGTTCCCTAGCAAAAGAATGCTACTACACAACAGCACCTAAGGGTCTCCTTTTCTGTTGAAATGAGGAAAGAGAAAACAAAGAAGTGAAGGACCTGAATTTTGTATTTTATAGTGTTTATGTAGTTCTAACAAGATAGCTATACTGAAGGGAAAGAATAAAGAAGCTAATGAGGCTGTGAAAATCAGATAGGCAAAAAAAAAGGTGAGATTGTGGCAAGCACTGAGACAGACACTACAATCAATTAGCTGATTGCTGAACTTTAGTCCACACACAGAATTACACACAGAATTACACACAGAATTAACAAGGTTGGAAAAGACTGCAGAGATCATCAAGTCCAACCTATTACCTCACGTATCAACCTGCCCAAATACCATCCCATCATCTAAACTATGTCATTGAGTATGCTATCCAACCTTTCCTTAAACACATCCAGGGAAGGTGATTCCACCACCTCCCTGGGCAGCTCATTCAAATTGGAAATCATTCTCTCTGTGAAAAAGTTTTTCCTAATATCCAGCCTAAACCTCCCCTGAC
>VYZS01006474.1:47504-65464 GCA_013400695.1 Neodrepanis coruscans | reverse complement strand
CACCCTGAGGCGGCCCCGGCCCCGCCCCCGACCCGCAGCGCTGTGAGAGCGGAGGGTTTGGGGCTGTTCTGTGCTAGTGTGCGATTTGGGTGCCTGGAGTTTGGATTGGGCCGGGTCCTGAAGAGCTGATCTCCCTCAGCCTTCACCAGGCTCAAAACGTTGCAGAGTTGTTCTTGTTGGAAGGGACCTCTGGGGAGCACGTAGTCCCATCCCAGA
Source organism: Neodrepanis coruscans (assembly GCA_013400695.1). Taxonomy (NCBI): domain Eukaryota; kingdom Metazoa; phylum Chordata; class Aves; order Passeriformes; family Philepittidae; genus Neodrepanis; species Neodrepanis coruscans. The sequence continues at coordinate 65,248 of VYZS01006474.1, read as the reverse complement.
ACAAAGGCAGCGTCCCCTATAGAAGGTTAACCCGGGACGCGTCCGGGTGGGATTTAAATGTCACCGGAGAAGGAGAGTCCACGAGCCCCCCGGGCAGGCTGTTGTGCTCTGCCACCCTCACTGAGAACTGCTTCCTCATCTTGAGGCGGAACTTCTTGTGTTTCATTTTATTGCCAGTGCTCTTCATCCTGTTCCTGGGCAGCGCTGCAAAGAGCGCAGCACCATCCTCTGGGCACCCACCTCTTTGGTATTTATATGCACTGACGAGATCCCCCCTCAGTCTTCTCTAGACGAAGCCGGCCCGGCTCTCTCTGTCTCCCCTCGTAAGAGCTGCTCCAGACCAGTCATCACCTTTGTAGCCCTCTGCTGTACCTTCTCCAGTAGCTCCTTGTCTCTTTGGCGCTGAGGAGCCCAGAGTTGGACACTGCACTCCAGATGATGCAAAAATGTTAGCAAGCATCTTAGTATGTGCGAACAACTTAATACAGAATATGTATATTCATCATATAGTTGTTCCTCGGGGGGGTAAGTATTTCAGTTTTGCCCCCTCAAAGCTTTCCAAATCAACCTTTGAGATGCGTTCTGTTTTCAACTTGCATGTTTTTTTCTTCAATAAACATGAGCTTCACAAGAACCATACCTCTGCCTTCTGCCTAACATACCTTACAATTTTCAGGCTCGTGGTCTTGAATTTCTGTATCCGTGCTTGAAATCTCAGTAGTTAATCCTGTTTCCTCAACAATGCTGCTATGCTTCCTCAGCTGTACAGCAGAGCTAAAAGAAACTGGACATGTGTTATGGATGAGAATACAGAGCAGCTCTAGGTAGTTGTTTATTGGAGAAAGAATCCTCCAGCTGTATTAAAAACTAGGGGCATTGTCTTTTCCACAACCTGAGTTATGAAACTTGAAGCTGATGACTGGAATGTCTTACTGCTGCATACACTTTAATTTGTTTTGCACACTGTCATCTCCTGACTGCTTAAAGCTGCTGTGTGGATGGTGGGAGCCAGTGAGGGCACAACTCAAGGGAGCAGGCTATGTATGGCTTGGTTTGTTAGCGCTCATCTCAAACTATGGTATAGAAACACTGCCCTAGCAAAGTGCCTGTACTTAACCCGCTTCTGGGTCTTTATAATGCCAAAGTATGAAAAATACATTCCCGAGGGTCATTCATATGCAAATGCAGACAGAGGCCTTTGTGGTCGATCTTTTTTTGTACTTCCTCTCACAAATTTGTGCTGTTGTAAGACCTCAGATAATTTTCAGGGACCACTGTGACACATCAGTGATGACAACTTTAAAGCAAACAGATTGATTTAAGTAAACCTTGCCTAAATCTGGCAGTGTAGCCTTCATACACCTCTGGAGAAATAATGAAAACCACAGGAGTATTTCTCTGGGTTCATACATAAGATCATTAGAAATAACAAAATTCAGCATCTTTTGTATGGAGAACAGTTCTGATAAACTGTCTAAGCAGCTTTTTTTCTTTCATATTGACAGTTCAGAAGTTGCTGCTGCTGCTAACAGCAGCATCATGGCATGGCTTGAGTACTGTATAGGTGAGTAAGCTTGGACCCTTTGTGTTTCTATGCTAATAACCCATGTATGTAGCCAAATTCCTGCATCCATAGAAAATGAAAACACATGTGATGAACTGATAAGACACACTTCCACCACTCAATAGTGAACTTCAAAATGCGTTTGATAGACTCAGCAGAACTCACGTTACACTTGTTCTGCACAGAATAGGCCATGCTTGGTTTCTTTGACCACCTACCAAAAAACATCCCAGCCCCATCAATCCTTCTGTGGTTAAAGGAGTTACTGACAAGTTGCTTTTTTACTGTTTCTTCAACCAAAACTGAAATGTACTAAGCACTTTCACCATGAATATACACTTACCATGCATTTTCATAACTCCATGCAATACAATGTGATGATGGATGCACCCTACCTTACTCTAATCTATCAATTGCTTTTCTATATAAGTTGCTCTGTTATATTTTGGTTTATATTGATATTGAAGAGGTTGCTATTGTTTCTTAAACGTGAACTCCTAATAGCTTGCACTTCTTACATCTTGAGTTGTGACAATTTATAATTTGCCATACAAGAAGATAAATAAAATGTGTTGGCACTGGCTATGGAAATAGAATTATCTTTGAATTCAGTGGCAACATGGAGTGGTAGCTCTGAACTGAAGGTCATTAATCTGTGGTGAACTACAGAAAACAGCTAGTCCAATAATTCTCTTGAGAAAAGATCCTTTCTGCTTTAATTTGGACATCTCTGTTAGATGGGAAGAATCTCTTTGCTGAGATCTCTCTCTCATTTCGGGTTATTGTTTTATTAGGTGCCTAAAATTTGTTATCATAGATGGATAAAATTAAGTTGGAAGGGACCTCAGGAGGTCTCTAGTCCAGCCTCCTTCTCAGAGCAGGGTCGGCTCTGAGGTCCAGTCAAATCTTGAAAAAATCCAAGTCTGGCAGCTGTGCAACCTTTCTGGGCAACCTGATCCATTGCTTAATATGCAGGTTGAATTGATGCTAAGAAAGACATAGTGTTGTAACAGAACATTACATTCCTTATAAAAGCTTTTACATGTTTATCCATTTTCCCTTTGCTGTGGTACCTTAGACACATTCTCACCACAGAACCAATACACACTTATAAAAAATCTGTTTCTCTGTATTTGACAAAGGCAGATTTGAATCTGTTAAGCAGCGTGCAAAGCTAGAAGATTGAAAGCACACTTAATTTCTACAGCAGAATTTTATGTAATAAATATTCCAAATAACACTTGGCCATTCTTATACATACATTCCATATATCTATATCTATATCTATCTATATATATATCTGTGAAAAAGCTCATTAGTTCTCTGAAACCATTTTTCAGCAGAACAGAAGAACAATTACAGCAAAATTTTAAAATTATTCATATCACAGCAGGGGAAATAGGAATTGATTATCATGGCTGTTTCAGTGTGAATACAAGGAGTGATTAATGAATCTTCTTGGTAAGATGCAAATGTTTTACTGTATATGTCACAGTGAGCTATGTCTATTTAATAGAAATAGGAGCAATAAGTGAAAATAAGTTGATCTTCATCAGTATATTCAGTTAGCTGAAAATAAAACTTTATTTTTTAACAGAATGAAAACAATTTTTGAGGTGAAAGGTTCCCTTTCTCCCTAAGTGGGAGGTAAAGTAAATGACAAGTGCCAGTCAAAAGACACACCTTTTACCGGGTTATTAATTGATGGCCTCCTGAGCATTACCTGCTGGTACCTTTTTATCTTGCTGTGAGATTGGGAGGCCAATCTCTTCAGAACCTGTCAATGTCACTCCTATGACAGGTTTGGCGGGTGTTTCCCTGAAGAGATTAATGATGCCATGCTGCATTGCTTTTTGTCCATTCCATTAAAGACTAGCTATGGTTATTTGATTAGCATATCTCAATATAGTGGTGTTATGGAATAAACAATGCAAAATATGTTTCATAGTCTGTTAACTCCTCATTTTGATTTACAGGGATAAGCCAGTGAAAGAAAAATTGATACCGAAGTAACAAAGCACGGTTTCAACAGCTCACAGAATCTGCTAAGTGGCAACTTTCTAGCAACCAGAATTTATGCTGCTTTATGCACCAACACATACAGCAACAGTGACAGTAAATGGACTGTTCTCAGGATGCTTCTTTTTCCAACTTTTGCTGAAAAACAAAGAAAAAAAAAGCCACATTTCACTTTGTAAAATAAATACAGGAATTACAGCTTCTTATTTAAAGTGACCCATCCCAGGAATCTAAAGAATATTCTTCCTGGGCCAGATCAACAAACTTCCTACGAAACTCTGGGCATATCTGTGCTGTGTAGTAGAGAACAGTAAAATGTGGCCATATCAGGACTGCAGCTCCATTTGGATACACTAGCTCTAGTTCATAAGCAATGCCACTGCCCTGCTATGCCAACAAGACAGTGTGGTTATGTTGATTTCTGGATTGTAGTGGCTCCTACCCTGCCAAATCCAAGCAACTAACTGTACCAGTGGATAAAAATAGGGCTTATCTTTAACATTGCAGGGTTTTCTGAGTGTGCCTATACTAAACATTAGCTTATTATTACTGGATCAGCTCATTATGTGACATGAGTTGGCACAATGCCAACTAACAATCCTGGTTGTTAACTGGCATGCACTCATAATTATTCTCTTATGTACAGCACCCTGTGAGGTTTCCAGGTGTTGAAAAAANATCCTTGTTTGTAACTTTGAATAACTACAGAAAAGATTTAAATCTTAATGAAGACTCTGATGCAAAAAGATTAATGTCATTTTCTATCCCAGAATTCTTTCATTTTCCTTTCTTTTTTTTCCTAATTGTAACTTGTACATCTATCGACATCCTTGGTGAAAGGAACACAGGTGATATGCCAGTGATAGAAAAAAATAGCCTAAAATGTACAATAGGGATATTAAATCATCATTGTTGGTGATTCAAGTGAGAGCCTCATACTTGTATTTCAGGCAAGGTTTGTCACATACAAATGTTTGGGAGCTTGTAACTTCATGAGATAGAAAATTTATTAACAAAACATACAACTTTGAGTATTTTTACATTAATTCATAAGCTTATATGTGCAATGAAGTGCAATATGTGCAATTACCTCAGGACAATTATGGCCACATAGTGCAACAGCAACATCAAAAACGAGTTTAGGGTGAAGGTACAGGTATATTCACTGAGGAAATAGAATATTTCCCAGAATAGGGCAGTAGGATATAACCTACTTCATGCCTACCTCAGGCCCATCATGTAGAAATGAAAAGGTGCTATTGCTACATGCAAGGTGGAAAATATAAAATACCTCTATAATGAAGTATATTAGTGATTTTTCCTTTTTAGTCAGATCAGTGAGCTGAGTTCTGAATCCTTTCAGAATGCCTAAGAGAACCTGAGTTGGAAAATTATCCAGAGAGTCCTGAATGAGCATCCAACAAAGTTGCTTTTGATGAAAGTGAGGACTGCAGACTGTCTCCTTAAAGCCAAGAGCAGTTTTTCTTTGAAGAAATTCTTCTATTCTTTTTAAACTGGTTCAGAATTGCAATCGTATTTTCACCTGTGGAGGATGCAAACTGCACCATCCAGGGTTCTCCAGTGATGGCATATGCTGGAAGGCAAGGCTGTTTGACACAGTAGCTCCTGGCTCAGGCTGAGTTACAGACTTGGCAGGACCAAGAAATCACTGCCTTGCAAGGAGGCCCAAGCTCCTGAAGAGGTAACTTCTGCAGTAACGCCCTGTTCCTGGTTCTGCATAGAGCAGTATTTGGGTCACGTCAGAAGCCAGGGTGCCAGGACCAGCTGGCTTGAAGGCTGTGTGTGGCTGAGCAGCTAGCAGGAGAGATTTTGTGTTTATTCCTCATTTCCCACTGAATGTCTTCCTAGTGCACCTCTAATGCATAGGAATAAAAACTACAACGTGTTTCTTAAAAGGATCACGGAATCATAGAGTAATTTGGGTTGAAAAAGACAACCAAAGATCATTTAGTCCGATCTCGCCTGCAATGAGCATGGACACCTTCCAGTAGTTCAGGTTGCTCAGATCCCCATCAAAATAAACCTTGAATATTTCCAGGGATGGGGCATCTTTCACCTCCCTGCCCAACCTATTCCAGTGTCTCACCAGATGAAAATGACTTTCCAAACCTCTCTGCATTGTGTCATTCTAATTTCAGTAAGTGGTGACACTTACAGAACTTGCTAAGTACAATTTGCTTAGTGTTTGTAGCTAAATATGCTGAAGCCATAGGCTGCAAGCTGTGAACTTTCAGCTAGATATGTTGAACTTTTACCTGGTCAAGTAAAACAGGGCCCCAGAGCCAGTTCAAGCCAGAAGATACGGAAAGTACAATCATCATCAGAAACTGCAGCCTTAGAGAAAAAGAAATGTCCCACTTAGAGACAGTGAAGGGACCCAGTGAAGAAGAGGAGGGCCCCAGTCAGAATCACAGAATGTTTGGAGTTGGAAAGGACCTTTGGAGGTCATCTAGTCCAAATCCTCGCTAAAGCAGGTTCACCTAGAGCAGGTTGTTTGCACAGGATCATATCCAGGTGGGTTTTGAGTGACTCTAGAGAAGGAGATTACACAACCTCTCTGGGTAGTGACTTCCAGCGCTCAGTCACTTTCAAAGTAAGGAAGTTCTTCCTCATATTCAGATGGAATTCCTTGTGTTTCAGGTTTTACTCACTGTGACCCTACTATTACTACCGGTGCAATCAGTTGGAGGGATAGAACTGATGAGGGTGGGGAACTTAGATTGCAATGGTATAATTGCCCGGTGATTTCTTTGTTCAGGGTCCCTCTTTGGGGGGCACCCAGCTTAAGCTGCAGTGGTATTTTTAAGTAGGATTTTATAGAAGAGTCTCATTTTGGTTTATTGATTCTGTGAAAACCTAGCGGAACGCTGTTATGGTGGCTTGTGCATGTAATTTCCTGAACAACTATTCTGTGACTCTTAAGTGCAATTTATTTTAATTAAAGATTTGCATAGCTAAAGTGAAACAGAATAAGCCATGCTGCTTTATTGTGTGAAATACGATGGATTTGTTTCCAGTGGAACAAATTCCAACGCTGCTTTTCAGATTTTGCTGTGTCCCTTCTGTCTGTCTCTCTTTTTGGTAATGTTAGAAGCAAACTATTAGATAGATTTCTCACCTGTCAGGGGTCATTTCAGATCACTTCACAAATGTGAAAAAGAATACTTATGCACAAGTCATCTAAAGCTATTCCTTTCAGTAATTTATGCTGAATATCTTTAGAGGGAACATAGAAGTATTACTTTTGAATGATGCAAATTAATATTTTATGTTCTTCTCAGTTAATTTGAGAATATAATATTTTCAATTTTTATGATTTATACACAAAGCTAATTACATTACATTTTGTGAATACAGCTTTAAAAATCCATGTAAAAAATAACAGTTACATGTAAATGAAAGAGAAGCAAAAAGTGCAACCACAAGCTCTTACAAATATAATGAAAATGAATTTATTGCTGAAGTCTTTTATGACCTTCTGTTATTAAACCATTAAGAAGTCCCCTAAGTTTAATCCAATCTGGAAAAAACATATTCACTTGCACAGACACATGATATTCCAGGCAAATATATACTAAAGGAACACTGTGAAAATTAAAGCTCCCAGGAGAAAATTAAAAACTATGATTCCCATATCTTTGAAGTCAGTATGCTGTATCTGTATCCATCAAGACATGAGTGTTCTTTAAAATGTTCGTATACCATGGAAAAGTCAGGAATTACAGTTTTTTAGCACTAGAATATGCATAAATAAATTAAATTCCAGGTTTGTAGTAGCCCAGCGCATTTCTTTGGTTCCAACATCACTAACCACTCAAAAATTGAAAGAAGTAATCACTGAGAAATAAGGGGTCATTGGACACTCAAGTAAATGCAAAATTGTGGCTTATTCTATATATGAAGAGATTCAAATATGCATATTTCTGGAGCTGTGCACCTGTATATTGAAGTGATTGCACATAATTAGCAGTGTGATTATCGAATATGTTTTCACATGCCGCATATAATTAGACTTACAGAAACACACTAGATTTAGAATATTTTAATGTAGATAAACTTTGAGGGCAAAAATGAAGGGTCATTAAAGAAAAGCAAATTGTTTAACCCCTAAAGTGCTAGCTTCTGCTAACACTATTTCCTATATCCTTCAGCTGAAAGAGAGATTCCCAGTCCTGCAGTGTTGAGGGAAGAGCCATGGGATGAGCTGTTTCACCCCTCTGTAGTGGTGCTGAAACAGTAATGTGCAGTTCCAGACTATGGGATACTGAATACACAGAAAAAAAGAAGGCAAAAGGATTAACACTAGGTGCTGTCTTGATACATCCCCTTTTGAATATCTTTGTCACTAAAATAAAATGGTCATGCATCTAGACAGATATTTGTCTAACTTCTGGGATTATATATAGGTATTGTGTATACATATATATTATATATATATTTATATGGTAACCACATAGAATTAACATCTTAGACTAAGGGAAAATTATGTTTATCTATTAATTTGCAATAANTGTTCTCATGGGAAAAGAATACAGAGATATGCTAAGACAATTCTACCTGGCTGTTCTCATGAGAAAGCTTGCAAAGGAAACATAGTTTGACCTTGGTGTAAGCAGGAGAAACTTGAACAAAGAAGAAAACAAGCCAAACACAGCCTGTATTGCTGTAAAAGAGATGTAACCAATTAGAGTCTGTAGAAGTGTGCTCATAAGTTTAATAACCAATAAAATGAGCTTTGCATGCATATTCATGTAAGTGGAAAATAAATTGAAGTGTGCACTGAAAATAAACGAAGCTTGCTTATCAATCACATTGGTTGTGCGGGTTTTCCCTCGCTGCCGCAAGATCCTGCCTGCTGAAAGCCCCAGCAGACTTTCCCAGAAGAGTCTTTCTAAGAGTCTTCCTTCCAAAAGAAAATATAAGCTCTTATTTTCCCAACAGATTTGCTATAAACTTGGGGTTCTCAGCACTTTATTAAAGGAATATAATTGTAAAATGGCTGGAAAACTTGTATCCTGCTATTTCTTAGCAGTTGGGAGAAACAAAAATAATTATGCTAAAAACAGCTGTATTTAAATAAAATACATTTCCAGCATATGAATTTTTATGTTATAATCATAAACCTCAATTCAAATATTGTAACGCTTGTTAATTCCCAGTTACACTTTCACATAACCGCGGATGAGTGTACAGGGCTGCTAATTGTTTTATAGATCAGGTTCTGATATTTCACTCACCATCAATGGTCTGCAAGCCACAGTGTGACTACACTGCTGTGAACTACCTCTGTTTTCTCTCAGCAGTGCAATTCTTATTCTATTTCAGCTTTTTTTTTGCCACAAGATGACATACAGTGTTGGTAGTTTGTAGGTACATGCTTCTCCTTGCTAAACCACTTTAACTTCAGATGCCCTTAGACTCATTGGTCAAACAAGCTGCTTTGACCGATCTGTATTTTGATCTCCTTTTTCTGCCAGCCAGAGAATTATTCCCTTTTTTTTTTTTTTTGGCAATACTTAATCTGAACAAACACTCAAGCAATCTTCACCTCAACTATCCCTCTGAATTTACGGTTTATTCATCTCAAACCTGTCACAGTGTTGAACAATTTTTCTTCCTTCTCATATTTCTTACTTTGTCAGTGGTCTGTTGCAAGCAGACTGCAAGGCCAACAGATCCTTCCCTCAGATGAGGGTTAGGGGAAAAATTTGTATCTTGTCATTTGCTGTTACAGGTTAAAATTCCCAGTTCTCATGGTAACTACAGTTCCTTTAATCCAAGATCATAAGATAAATTAGTGCTGGAGACAGTTGTCTCAAACCAAGACTTCAAATTGAGTATGAGTATCTAACATGTACTGATACTGCATACTACATACATAACTACAGTACTAGTGACTTTTCTGCACTTTGACTTTTGTAGGTTGGCCAGATTTGAGGTAATAGGAGTAATTCTGCTGCAACCTCAGCTATGAAATAACTTAAATCCTTTCAGCATTAAACTTGAATTCCNGCTTCTGCTAACACTATTTCCTATATCCTTCAGCTGAAAGAGAGATTCCCAGTCCTGCAGTGTTGAGGGAAGAGCCATGGGATGAGCTGTTTCACCCCTCTGTAGTGGTGCTGAAACAGTAATGTGCAGTTCCAGACTATGGGATACTGAATACACAGAAAAAAAGAAGGCAAAAGGATTAACACTAGGTGCTGTCTTGATACATCCCCTTTTGAATATCTTTGTCACTAAAATAAAATGGTCATGCATCTAGACAGATATTTGTCTAACTTCTGGGATTATATATAGGTATTGTGTATACATATATATTATATATATATTTATATGGTAACCACATAGAATTAACATCTTAGACTAAGGGAAAATTATGTTTATCTATTAATTTGCAATAAAGATAAATTTCTTGCCTTTATTTTGGTTTTCCATTTTTCTTTGATCATGGTTTCCTAGATTAAATGAAGTTAAATAAGAAATGCACTGCCAGTACTGGTTATTCACATTTGTTAAAGTGCTGTTCTTACTATAATTTTGATAACTGACAGTTATTATAAACAATCTACTACATTATATTAGGCTGATAAACTTAGGCCTTCTGAAAAGATTAAGTTTAAATGATAGGTCTACCCTGATACTAAAGAATGAAAGGTGAGATCCTGTTGGAGAATTTTCAGAGTTATAGGATTTTTGGAGGGCAATAAGCCCCTTGCACAACTCAGCTTTCGATGACCTGCTCTGTTCTCATGGGAAAAGAATACAGAGATATGCTAAGACAATTCTACCTGGCTGTTCTCATGAGAAAGCTTGCAAAGGAAACATAGTTTGACCTTGGTGTAAGCAGGAGAAACTTGAACAAAGAAGAAAACAAGCCAAACACAGCCTGTATTGCTGTAAAAGAGATGTAACCAATTAGAGTCTGTAGAAGTGTGCTCATAAGTTTAATAACCAATAAAATGAGCTTTGCATGCATATTCATGTAAGTGGAAAATAAATTGAAGTGTGCACTGAAAATAAACGAAGCTTGCTTATCAATCACATTGGTTGTGCGGGTTTTCCCTCGCTGCCGCAAGATCCTGCCTGCTGAAAGCCCCAGCAGACTTTCCCAGAAGAGTCTTTCTAAGAGTCTTCCTTCCAAAAGAAAATATAAGCTCTTATTTTCCCAACAGATTTGCTATAAACTTGGGGTTCTCAGCACTTTATTAAAGGAATATAATTGTAAAATGGCTGGAAAACTTGTATCCTGCTATTTCTTAGCAGTTGGGAGAAACAAAAATAATTATGCTAAAAACAGCTGTATTTAAATAAAATACATTTCCAGCATATGAATTTTTATGTTATAATCATAAACCTCAATTCAAATATTGTAACGCTTGTTAATTCCCAGTTACACTTTCACATAACCGCGGATGAGTGTACAGGGCTGCTAATTGTTTTATAGATCAGGTTCTGATATTTCACTCACCATCAATGGTCTGCAAGCCACAGTGTGACTACACTGCTGTGAACTACCTCTGTTTTCTCTCAGCAGTGCAATTCTTATTCTATTTCAGCTTTTTTTTTGCCACAAGATGACATACAGTGTTGGTAGTTTGTAGGTACATGCTTCTCCTTGCTAAACCACTTTAACTTCAGATGCCCTTAGACTCATTGGTCAAACAAGCTGCTTTGACCGATCTGTATTTTGATCTCCTTTTTCTGCCAGCCAGAGAATTATTCCCTTTTTTTTTTTTTTTGGCAATACTTAATCTGAACAAACACTCAAGCAATCTTCACCTCAACTATCCCTCTGAATTTACGGTTTATTCATCTCAAACCTGTCACAGTGTTGAACAATTTTTCTTCCTTCTCATATTTCTTACTTTGTCAGTGGTCTGTTGCAAGCAGACTGCAAGGCCAACAGATCCTTCCCTCAGATGAGGGTTAGGGGAAAAATTTGTATCTTGTCATTTGCTGTTACAGGTTAAAATTCCCAGTTCTCATGGTAACTACAGTTCCTTTAATCCAAGATCATAAGATAAATTAGTGCTGGAGACAGTTGTCTCAAACCAAGACTTCAAATTGAGTATGAGTATCTAACATGTACTGATACTGCATACTACATACATAACTACAGTACTAGTGACTTTTCTGCACTTTGACTTTTGTAGGTTGGCCAGATTTGAGGTAATAGGAGTAATTCTGCTGCAACCTCAGCTATGAAATAACTTAAATCCTTTCAGCATTAAACTTGAATTCCTCTTGGCATTTTCTGGAAGTCCAACTGAATTTTAACTGATGACAGAACCAGTATTTCACTGATTTTGGTAGGACAATTTAACAAATAAATATTATAGTTCCTTTATATTATGAATACACAAAAACCAACATTAAATATTTGTATGACCCTATGTTAGGAAAGAACCACTGAATACATGCCTTTAGGTGCTTTTAGAATGTTAGGTAAATAAGAAGTTAAGAAAAATCCCCAGAGAAGAGGGATGAATTTTTCAAAAAATCCCCATAGCAGCATATAAAAAACTGCAGTTCTTGAATTCAGACTTCAAAGTATCCAGGCTGGCTTGCTGAAATGAATCCAAGAAAGGTCTAGTAAGAAATAGTGGCAACCCAGAAAGTGATAACAATTCTCATCTTGCTGTGATTTTCAGTGAGGAGTTGGAGGTTAGTTATAAAAGAAAGGTCAAGACTTGCAGACAGCTGTAAAAGCCAGATAGGGGTGCTAGAAGTGGAACCTTGCAATGTTTTTTCTTCATTTTTCACTCATATCCCACAGAAATCAGATGAAAGAATCTGAGATCACGTACTACAGAAACTTTTTTTTCCCATCTTGGAGAGAGAAACTTCTTAGAAGATTTTTTTTGTCTTTGGTATGGGGGCCTTTTGGTTTTGACTTTCATTTATTTGGGTTTATTGATTTGTTTTTAATTTTACATCCATCCTAAAGACTGAAAAGATATAAAAAAAAGGAGGAAGGAAGCCTAATTGATAATTTCTAATATTGCTTCATATTTATTTCGGAGAAGACACTAAATTTTCTAAATTTCAAATAAAGTTACGATGAGAATTTGGATCAAGATAGACTTGTATCTGTCCATGGCACATGTAAATGTTTGTCCTGAAGGAAAAGGCATATGACCTGCACAACTTCGAAAACTTTGTAACTCTGACGTCTAGAGACAAGCAGAAGTGCTAAAGTGGTAGTGTGATAAAATAAATTTGATAGGGACTTGCAGATTAAGACCACCTGAAAGGAAGCAAAATGTTTTTGAATGGTGATAGGCGTAAGAAAATACTTCTGTGATGCTTGTCACCAGGTGGCAGTGTTACACAGTCTTGCAATTCCTATACGTTGCCATATGAGAAGTTTTGGGGTCTTGGTGGGAATACTGATAGGGATATTTGTTCATTTTTGCTAGGCAGAGGAAGCATGTACTGATTTCAGATGAGCTACATCTCTCTGTGCATTTATCTCCTTGATCACAGTCAATTCTTGGGAGAAAGCTGCAATATGGGAACCTGGGTGTTGACACCTTAACTTTTAAACAGTGGAGTTTATCACATGGTGTTAGACTGTTCTATACTAGAAAAAACAAAATGCCATTTGAAAATGTGGTAGCAAGACCCTTCACACTATTGTCAGTAACTGAGTCTGAAGGACATCTACTTGTACCCAGATGTGATGTAGTGGAGGCGACATGCTTTTGACCTGTAATATGTCCACAGAAGCTTCTCTGTGATCTAGACTTTGCATCATAAATAGTGCAGGATGCAAGAGGCCGAAGGCTGGAAGAAATGTGTGTAAACAGGTTTAAGTTCTTCTATGCACAAAGCACAAATGAGAGAGCAATTTGCTGTGTCCCTTGAAATGCTTTCCTCAGGCTGTCTTCATGTTACAGATTTTGGTTGTAGAGAGCATACACAAATGTTTAGGGATTACAAAAAACCCAAGCTGTGTTTCAGACTTTATGCTTTCTCCTTTTGGTGCAGGACCAGCATTTGCTGCTAGTCACTTGATATTGCATCTTTCCATATTTGAAATATTTCTAACTTCACTCAAAGTATCTTCCTACTCACCAACTCTATCTGGCCGTATCATGAAGCTGCACACATCTTTTGAACGGCAGCAGCAGACAGAGGTTTTTTGTCTAATTTGCAGGCACTGGTCATGCCTCACATCATCCTTGCTACAGTTTCGATTACAGCTGGATACCAGCAAGGCTTCCCAGATGCCACCCCATTCTCCAGGCAGTGAACTCCAGTAAACCCATATGCAGCCCTGCATGGCAGAGAGTTTTTTTGCTTACTCACTGTAACTTCGACCTGAGTTTTGTAAGTCATTTGGTTACAAAAAACACAAAAGGCGAACACAGATTTTTCTTACTTAAGTTGAAACATGCAAATCATCATTCATCATTCATCAGTGTTGTCTGCATTAGTAAACTAAACATGTCCAGGAACTATCTTGGGTACTGAGGCCAAACAGCATGACAGTCTGACCTACACTGAAGCTATAATCTTGGCCACTGATGCTGGTTGGAAATGATTTCTGGAGTGGTTTGATTTCCAGATTATATCCAGGAAATGTTTGTGAGAGCGCCAGTTGGCACATGCACAAACATGGTTAGAACATTTTGTCATTCTTTATTCTGCTAGAACATTTTATCATTCTTATTCTGCTAGATGTCCATGTTGCAAAGCCCAGGAATAATCCATGGTGCAAGAGCAAAAGATTATCAACTTTACATAGTAAAAAGGGTATCTGCCTTTAAATACCTTGTTTCAGCATTGTTCTAAAAAAATCTAGCTCAAAGTTTCCAGATATGTTACTGTTTTGGGAAACTACCTTCCCAACAACTGTAACTTAAAGAAAGGTATTGAAAGGTATTATTTCTATGAGGAGTTATAAGGTTGCAAACAAAAACAAACAAACAATCAAACAGAAAGACCTAAAATGTTGGAAGTGATTTATGATGTTCCGCTTGTTCTAGGTCAGCATCTTACACAGGTAGAATTATGACTTTTCAAAGCAGAATATAGCTTATTCTTTCTCTCATAAAAAACATGGAGCAATGTGGTGTAAGGAATGACTTGCAGAAGCCTCTGTATATGGACTGGCACATATGAGAAACTGACTGAAAACATTGCTCCTGTAGTGGCTGCATTCTGACTAAAAGGAAATGAAAGGTGGTTTAATAAAATTATTGCATAAAAAAAATAATAGCACGCAGGAGAAGTGAAAAGTAACAAGCTTCATGATGAATTACAACTTTACAAGAAGAAGGACTGGTGGCAGTAGAATGCATAAATTATTTTAAAAGGAAGAATATGATACTAATGCGTCATTGAAATAAAAGTTTGGTAAGTGCACATACTAAAATTTAATCTGACAAAAAAAATAAGGCAGGTTTATACTTTACATGTTGAAACAAATTAGTCCCAGAGAGATGACTGATGTTAGCATGCATTTATTAATTTAACAATTTGTATCCTCATGACAAGGGGCACATCTGGGGCTTGCTGCACAATGAAAAATTGGTTTATTGGAAATCTCAAATGGCTACAAGTGTTGAAATATCTCAGGTCAAGCAGTGATAAATAATTTAAAGAAACCAGTGTGAAGTAAGTGTCACTTTAATTTTACATTAACAGATCTATTAGATGTTAACCTTGTCAGACAGGTAATTGCTAAATGCAATCACGCTTTTGTACCTTTGCTTCATAATATCATTTGTTTACTCATGCATTTTGTACAAACCTTGATGTTGACACTGTTTCACATGCCCAGTACTTCAGACTAGCAAATACTGTATTATCCTTTAAAATAAATCACAAGTATGCCAATTTTTATTTTTAGCAACTCAAAAATATGTTGAGTGTTATCTAGGAACTGACAAGGAGAAGGAACATACTATGTTGGAATTATAAAAAAAATTTCTGTGCACTTTTTTATTTCTATTTCTACTACCATTTCTCTGGTAGAAATGACAGTAGAGCTGGCATGTAAATTTTCACAGGTGGAAGAATTCTGCCTGAAATTGTCATGAAGAATAAGTCATTTCAGGATTATTTTATTTGAATGCTTGGTGAACTCGGAGATATCTCCTGACAGCATAGGGTCTTGGAGAATTATTATGTTATAAATAAGAGGATCTCAAGTCTAATATGTAATTGTTTTATTTTTAAATAGTAGAATCATAGAATGGCTGGGTTGAAGAGAATGTAAGGATCACCTAGTTCCATTCCCCCTGCCATGGGCAGAGACACTTTTCTCTAGACCAGATTGTTCAGAGCTCCTTCCAACTTGTCCTGGAACAATTCCAAGGATAGGGCATGGAGGTGAAGGTACAGTGCCATCAATCCGTTATTTAATGAGAAAATCTTAAATTACAATACAATTAAATTACAATAACATTTTTGTTTCTTACTAAAAGCATCATGAGAGATGCTTCAATCTAAGTCATTTATCAGTGTTTTATTTCAAGTATGAATTTACCCATATTGCTTGTTAGTTGACGAATAGGCTGAGGTGAGAACAAAATGCTTCTATATCTTACGTGTGTAAATATTTAAATTTCTTTGGGACAGGCTTCCTGTCACCTAGTAAAAGAGAAAGGTTAAGAGGCAACCTTATTAATTCACTTGGGAGGCACAGGGGGTCTGAAAGCAAGTGAGTACGGTGGTGGTCAAAGCAGAGAAGAGAGTCTGGTCTCCCTAGAGAGAAAATGGGACTTTGCTGGTCCTGCTGGCAAAGAACACGGTGGTTTTCCAAGGCAAAACTGCTGTTTCGTACTTTGGTAAGATTCAGTGGGTGCTCTTGTCGTTAGAGGAAGAAGACTGAAGAGATTCGTTTGACACCAGACTCTTCATTCTTCTTCCACAGGAGGAAGGAACTGAGTTTACAGTACTGTTGTGTTTGGTTGTACAAGGGTGAATTTCACCAGGTAATCCATGGCGTTCTTCTTACAAAATCACATGGAAGATAGAAGTGCAACATCTCTTTTCATGTTTTGGCAAGACCCAAACCACTCTCAGACTTTTACCAGTGCAATACTGTAACACTGCTGTGGGGCTCTGTGAGTGAGCATGTGTGTGTGGTGTATTTGTTTGCAGCTGGGTGCTGTAGTCTTGGGAATACCTAGAAATATTTAGTTTTAGACCATTTTCTGGTAATTTCTATTATCTCTGGCAAGCTTTAATGGGATCTGATACTCTACTGCAAGAATCCTAGTGCTGTTGCTTTCTATATAAAAATCTTCAGCATAAAGTACCTTTGGTCTATTTTTGTGAGTTGTAAAGTTGAATGGTCCCATGGGAAGGCACTGCTCTTCTGTTATCAGCCTTCCAGAGGTGAAGTTGTCTTTAGAGTTGAGCAAGAGAGTTGCTTTAGCACTGTCAGACATCTAATTAATCCCTCAGTAAATAAAGCATTCTGTAATTAAAAAACCAAGATGTGCAATCACTTCTAACACAAAGTGCTTTGCATATTAATATATTATAATCCAGGAGCCGTATGAGGCTTGTTTTTGGATATGAAGTGTTTGTAACAGACTTTTAAAATATGGAGAACTCATTTCAGGCAAAACAGAGGTGGTTTGTGGGGGTTTTTTTGGCAAAACTCAGCTAAGTGGGACCTGCGAGCTAAAGATTTGAATGCCTATTAAAAATACTTTTCAATAAAGAAAGCAACATATTTGTAGGGTATGGGTTGTTGTAAATATGCGAAAGCGGTTGAAAAATTAACTTTTGAAATTTTAATAGAGCTGCTACCGGGGACCCTATGGATAAATTTCCCGCTGAGTCATCTCGGCACTCGGGACTTTGTGATTTGACGACCGTAAGAACCAGAAGCACTGCCGACTAGTTGTAACCTGCAATTAACCGATTAGATTGCGGGGCGGCCGGTGCCGTCCGACCTGCTTGTAAGAAACACTCGGGGTTATAAACGCGGTCTCGAAACCGCGCCGGGTCCCAGCCGCCCCTTCCCTGCAGGAAAGCCGCGGGATGGGCAGGGCTGAGCGGCCCCGCTCACCTGGCGGCACCACGGCCCCTCTCATTGGCTGTCGTCTGCCCCGCCCCCGGCGCTTCATTGGTTGCTCCCCCCCCGCCCCGCCCCCCCCCCCCCCCCGGCCCCCCC
>VYZS01006474.1:14392-30601 GCA_013400695.1 Neodrepanis coruscans | reverse complement strand
TTCAAAGATGTAACTGAAAGATGTGCAGAAGTTCATGTTGTAAACTAAATATCTTTGTCTACTGCTTGTACAGGAATGGTGGTAAGGCAAGGGTCTCAGTGAGGCTTTGCAATTTGGTGCTTAGGCTTATTGTGAAAACTGGTTGTTATCTCTCTGAGCTGTGTTAGCCCAGCTGCTGAACCTTTAAGTCTTTTCCAGTTTTGTTATTGCTGATTGGTGGGGTTTTTTGTATTGCTGGTAATGAAGCTTTAAGTAAGTGTTTGTGTATTGAAACCAGGATGTTAGACTTGATGTCCAAAACCTAAGTTTTGGACCCTTAGAAAACTGAACTGTAGGATGACACATCAGCAGTTCAAAAAATGGTTCCTTTCAAAAAATCACATGTATAAGGGAGTTGATTTTAATTTTTATTTGTTTATTTGCATGTTTATGTTTTTCTTGTTGTTTGGAGGAGCGGGTTAGATGTGGAAAAAGGTGAAAAATTTAGATGAAGACGTTGATAGTCAGAAATACCTGGTTCAGGAGAAGTTGGGGATAAAAGCAGTAAGGATAATGGCATGGATATAAATATGGAAAACTTCAAGACAGGAATTCTGAATTTGACATGGGAGTTAAAGGACTTGGAAGGCATGGTAGTGGAGAGTATAACTGAAGTTCATTTTATGAACACACTTGAGATGGAGTTTATGGAATGGCTGAGAAAGATGTGTAAGTAGTTAAATGGATGAATTAGTAATAATTTTATAATGTAGATCTTTTTTTCTTTCTTATTTGAGATGAAAATAAAACATTTTCAGGGCACAACGAATGAGGAAACTTACTTCTTGACTGCAGCAATTCTGCTATATCAATAGCAAATTCCCTGCTCTGTGACAACTTGTAATTGATGTGAGGGAAGGGATACAAATGTAGAATTTAAATGGTATATAATTTAATTTTCATCTAACCTGATAAGAACTGGATCTGACGTGGATGGTCTTCACTGAAGGAAGCTGTGCACTCCTTCCTTGTAAGATATTTCACATGTCTCTCAAATATAGAATAAGCTTACATGATATCACTAGCCATGTGATAGAGTGATTTGCTACTTACTGGCTCATCACAAGTATTCTCTAGGTGTTTTATATGGCCAGTACAAGAAGTAGACGGGCAGAAGTGGTTCTTAAAGTTGATGAACTTCTAGGTTTGCTTAAAACCAGAATGTCTAGAGGACCCTTGTTTTAAGAGTGTGTGAGGGAGGAGTGGTGGAGGAATTAAAAAAGGCCATGGTTGCAACACCGTGCTGCTGTGTTAAGTGGATTGCAGTGGTGGAATTTGAGCAGATGGAGATAAAGCTGTGGGTGTTTATGAGAGACTGGGGCCTTTCAGAACTGAAATTGAGTGGGGAGGAGAAACAGAAGAGGATGTGCATCTCTCAAGTGAAGTGGAATGGAGACTGTTGAAGTATTAAGAGGAGTTTTGAAAACTGGCTACAACTTTATATATTTATGTTTTTTTTTTTTTTTTAGACTAGCGATTCAATCCAAATTGAACTTCCATCTGTAGAGCACAGAGGTTGAGTAGAAGTCTATTGCTCATTTAAAACTCATGATAGGTGAACCTAGTGTATTTTTCCTGTCTTCAGAAATAACTCCAATCCTGGGACTCTTAGCGGTTGCCTACCCAAAACTTGTACATTAAGAGAGCCCTTGTAGGAGGGTGCTCATTTTGAGAATCATTGAGAGACAGTTTATAAATAACAGAAGTAAAATCCTTTTAACTTTTCAGAAAAAAATGCAAACTTCTGAGAAGAGATAGGAAGTTTCTGCATGCCCTAATTCTTTCATGCTTTTTACAGGTACTTGGTTTGACACATCAATTTCAAATTTCTTGGCCATGATTGCCTATATCGCACTCAAACTCAAACTTATGCAGACATTTGCATAGATGGATTATAAATCCATTGAATCAAAATAATCATCACACAGTAAACTTAGAAATTTCTGTGAGCTGCATGTATATGCACCTTTTAATCCTTTCTCTAATGAAAAGGCATTTTTGGCTTGATGAGATGTCAGTATGAAAAGTACTTGCATGTAAAAAGATGTGCTTAGATGCCTCTGCTATGGGAAATCCTTTTCAGCTGGAGTTCTGAATCTGCAAATTCTGACAGCTTTTTATTTAGTGGTACAGCTTTTAGCACAAGTACATGTGGTAGTGATGCTTAGAAATACTACCTGTGAGTTCTTAAATATTAGAAAGCAGAGAAATCCTTTACCTTCATTTGGCTTTTTTAAGATAAACCACACTGGGCCTTGAAACTGTAATTTAAAATCTTCAACTACAAGGCTTTTTAAAAAATGATGGATTTTTTTTTTCTTCATAAATGCAGTGCAATCTCTTAGGACCCTGAATCAAACTGCATTTAGGTGAAATTACTTCCTATATGCATCCACATCTCCATTTTTACATTGAACATAAAGAACAAACTTTGCAATCCCTGAAACGAAAGACAGTATTTCAAACAACAAATCTGACCAGGATAAACGCAGGAAAACCTTAGGGTGAAGGAGAGTTAGTTACAAGGCTGGAAAACAAATTACTTCTTGCTTCACCTGTCATTCAAGTGTGCTGGCTTTGCCTTAGTCCTTCTTTCATACCTTGTGCATTCTTCCCTCTCAGTGGTTGCCCAGTTTGAGACAATCTGCATTCTCCATTTTGAGACTTTCCCTCAGAGTCCCTGAGTAAATCTCCTTGTTCAGTCACCTTTTAAGGCTTGACTGTGGTTTTGCTTTCTGAAGCTGTCCAGAACACTGCTAGTCTTACCTGCCCTGTGGCTGCCCTACTTGCCATCTGTCATTATCTGTCACATGTGTGCTTCTTTTCTGTATTTTTTAATGGCTCAGTGCTCAGTGTTTAGGGAAGAAGTCTTCTTTCTTCTCCACCATCTCATGTCTGAAAACTGCTGGTTTAGTCTTTGTCACATGACATTTTATGAATCGCAGAGAGTGTTATTGTGTACTGTAAAATGTGATCTCATGAAGTAATGAAGATAGCAAATTATGTAAAGCATGAACATGATTTTACATATTTTTAGCATAATATTAGATGTGGGTTTGCCTTGCTTCTGTTTTCTTGTGCGCTTGCCCACAGATGCTTTTACTGAGCCATTTATACGAGCTACACACAGGAAAAGTGTTTGTTTATTCTTAGTATTCCCTCAGTGACTTTACATTCTTTACAGCTACTAAGTAACTCTTTTTTTCTTTGTAACTTTTATCAGAGCAGTCAAGCAGTCTTTCACTCCACTTGTGTCAGCTCATATTCCTTTGCAACTTTTATGTTCTTCTTATATATGTGTGTATGTATTTTAGATAGAAGAGGTAAGAAATGTATTGTAAAGAAGAACTTAAAGTCCTTAATTTTTTGGAAGTCTGTATAAAGAAATTTTAAGCTAATGATGTTAATTTTTTTTTTCTGTCGAGAGTAGGCCAAGACTGATTTTGGCCCTGTTAAAATAACAGTGGATTATTATATTCTTATGAAAAGGAGAATAATTAAATTCTCGCAGGTTAGCCTTGCTCTAGATTTTGATGTTTAGTTTTGAAGACACACCTAGCATCATCTTGGTGCAAGGAGGACTGCAATTGCCTGGGTATTTTAACATCATTATCTTAGCCTAACTAATTGCTTTGGAGAGTATGTTTTTTCAATGCTGACAAGTCAAAAAAACCATTAATTCTGATTGATTTGAATTAAGAATCATTTGTGTTTATAGATATGGGTGAATGAAACTCTGACGTTCATCTGTTCTAATTTAGGAAATGCTAAATGTGTAATTTTGTTATTCCTTAGCCTGTAGGCAAACTATTCCTCCAGCACACACACAGTGTTCTACTTACAATTGCATAAGTGTCCCTAGTGCGTGTCTTTGCAATTCAGTGACATATGTTGTGCAGTCCTATCAAGTAAAGTATCCTACACCTGCATCTTCTGTCTACCGGATGAAAGGGAAGGGAAAATGGTTTGCTCAAAAGAGTGGTTTTATTGGTTGGTCTGTTTTTATTTTAATACTTCTGACAGATAGCAGAGAATGCTAATTTCCATAGTTGGATAAGATTTAAGTCATGATGTCATCTAGGTTTCAGAAGATGGAATGAATGCTTATCTGCAGCTTCCCTTATTCCCGTGTTGATACTGAGGAATGGTAAAAAATGGGGAGGTCAGGTCACTGAGCAGTCTTAACTATTTCATTGTTTGTTTCCACTGATCTCAGTATTTCAAACTACTTGACTCAAATGCTCCATCTGGAGCATACTCACTTAACTTAGTTTTTATGCTGTGAAGATGCAGGGACTACGCTGAGATCTCCACAAGTTACACCAGTGAAAGAAGACTCTTCTCAAATAAAGAAACATAGAGGTTTGCTGTTACTTTGTTTCCTTGATACAGGATGAGGTATATTCACTTTCTAACAGAGATCTTCTTATAGTAATCAAGATATAATGTGCCAGTTATTCAAAGTAACTTGCTTCCTTCAAGACAGAGTTTGTCGCTCTCTTCTTGAAAACCTCAGATGAGAGATATCACAGAACTGTAGGCTTCAGATTGTCTTTTAGAACTTTATCTTCTCAGCTGATTTGACATCTAAGTTTTCAGGGGGGTGTTGAACTTAGAGATTTACACAAATCTTTGTTTTAAGCTGTTTTGTTGAGGTGGCAACTGGCAGTGTTGACCTGCTTTTGGTATTTCAGTAAAATGGGTAGTGGCTCAGACTTCTGGCTTGTAGGTGATATTAGCAGTAAGGTAGTCTTCATTGAACAAGGGTGTGACATATGAAGGACCTATGGTCTCAATTGCCACTGTTTAAAATCTGTTGGAACTTTTCTGCAATTATGAGTGCTTCAGAATCTACCGAGAATGAACTTTTTTAATATTGGCACCATAATCTACTGCCCTCCCTCTAGTATGATTTCCATAAATGACAAATGTGGTGAAGAGGCAGAGAGGTTTGTCCATCTTTTATCTGCGTTGCACAGTAGGCATAATGGTATTTTGTTTGAGTGCTACAGATTTTAGATTGTTTCTTTCAATTTTTACTATAATATTCCAGGTTTAAATTTATTTTTTTAAAATCTCTGATTGTAAAATGTGCCAGAATGACATAGCTGCAAGTCTATGTGAATTGTTTTATTGTTTTACAAAATTTTTCTATGTGAAGCACTGATTTTTCAGAGGAATGTTTGCAAGCTACTGCTCAAAGGTCCAGTTGATTTATAATAACAGTAATTATTTTCTTGTAGAAAATTGTATACAATGTGTTTGATCTATTTTTGTATACTAGCTGTCAGATCACTTTTTTCTGTTCTCTGTGACTGGACATTATTTATGGAATAGAGCAGGAAATAGATTAATGTTGAGATACGAGCTAATGAGATAGCTTTCTGTAACTTTAAAGATTGTAGAGAACAAAATATTGAATGGTTTGTTGTTGTTTGTATTTACTTATTTTTTTATTTATTTTTTAAATGCTGAAGGGACTGATGTTCATGGCAGTTTACTGTTTTGGTTGCAAAGAATAGCATTACGATTTCAAGAGATAAAAATTTTCAGTACAAATGTTTCTAGGAATGAGCAGGTATACTCAGATTTGCACTGAGGTCAGGAAGTTTATTTTATTGAAGATTGGAAGTGAGAGTAAATACTTATGGCCTTAAAAATTGGTACCAAATTGCACAGTTCCTGTTATATTTAGCTTTTTGTTTATTACTTATTTATCATGGTTTGATATTACTAAGAAAGCTGGCTTTATAATATATATGTACTTGATGACTGTAAGCAGCAATTAGGCTTTGAATTGGTAGGTTTAAAAGGTGTTATGTATTTTGTTTGTATGTTGAATTAATCTGGTATACTTGCTAACTGAAAACCGTCAGTAAGCATAACTTTTTATAAATGTAAGGTGTTAAGTATATTTATAAGGTCAATGTATAACTTTTAATAAGGGCAGTTGAGGGATTGAGAGAGGACATCAGAATAGACTTCAAGGTCAATCACATAACGAAAGAAAATAAACTAAATGCTTGCATCAAGCAAGGTAAAAACACTGCTGTATGAAATTCTTACCAAACTTGTAATAGCTTGAAGGATAGGTGAGAAATTGAGGTGCCTAACTTCAAACAGGGACTTCCTTTTTCAGAGCTGAAGGAAGGAATCAGCTGTATAAACATTGTTTAGAGGTGTTTTAAGTTTTAAGGTATTCCTCCTAATTCATTAGTTGATGGTTTTTGTTCCTTTAGGGTATGCTAGGCATTTGCAACTGGCTGGTAGGTGAGATGGAGGTGCAGATTTTTCTAGACCTAGTGTACTTCAGAGCAAAACCTGGAGACAGAGGCAGAGGGGGTGTTATTTTAGGATGCCTGAAGTAGAACTTTTTGTCTGCATTTAAACGACTGTATTCTATTTGACCCTGAATGTCTTCTGAGAATCACTGGGTTGAGTAAAAGTGACTTTGCATGCCCAGTTAAAACACAGTTTAAGTCCAGGGTGTACACCTCAACTCTCTCAGCCTTTCCTTACAGGAGAGTTGCTCCAGCTCTCTGATCACCTTCATGGCCCTCCTCTAAACTTGCTCCAACAGGTCCACGTCCTTAGGTTGAGAGCCCCAGAGCTGTATGCAATACCCCAGGTGGGGTCTCAGAAGAGAAGAGCAGAGGGGGAAATCATGTCCCTCAGCCTGTTGAGCATGTTTCTTTTTATGCAGGGCAAGAGACAAAAGGCTTTCTGGGCTTCAAGTTCACATTATTGGCTCATCTTCAGTTTTTCATCTGCCAATGTCCCCAAGCCCTTCTCTGCAGGGCTGCTTACAATCCAATTGCAAGATTAAAGGGAAAAAATACTGTGTTTTAGTATTTGACCCCTTACTTGGTAACTTCTGGCTTAAGTTGGCATAGAATTCAGATTTATTGGCCACTTGGAGAACTGCAAAACTTATTGCAGCATCTCCTTTTTTAAGATACTGTTTTTGATTGCCTCTCAGAGCTGTGCCGGTGCCGGGGCTGTCCCGCGCTCGCGGGGCTGTGCCGGCGCCGAGGCTGTCCCAGGAACAGGGCTGCCCGCATCCGCGGGGGTGCGCAGGGGCCGCTCCGGGGCCGGGGCTGCCCTGCAGCCACATGGCGCTGCAAAACCGGACCGGGACTGGAGCCATGGGCGCTGCCATTTTCCGGGTATGCACTTCTGGCTTGCGGGTCAGCGTCTCTTCCGGGCCGCGGGCGCGGAAGCCGCCCCGCGGAGCCAAGACCGCATGGCACGGGGGACTGTGCAACACTAGGGCTGCGGCCACATGCCACCGTAGCTGCACAGCACCGGGGCTGCGGCTGAATGGCGCTGTGGCTGCGCGACACCCAGGCAGGGCTGCGTGCTGCCGCGGTGCCCGGGATGCCGCGGCCAAGGGGCACCGGGACCAGGGCGCATGGCGCTGAGGGCGCCTCCATCACCGGATGTAAAGTTCTGGCCCGCGCACTGCTTCCGGCTGGCCATGGCGTTTCCCGTGAGCCACTGCAGACACGGGGCAGGCTCCCAGGGGTGCTGACCAATCATAGACGAGGGCCAGCCCCTAGGGGCCACCCCCACATGGGCGGACAGGTATCCCCCTATAAAATGGCCACACAGCCACTTTGTTCTCTTCGGTTGTGGACGTTACAGTGGCAACATTGCTTCTCGTCGTCACCGGGACCAACGGCCGTGTGGAGGTCAGGTGAGAGTTTTCTGCTGCTGCGGTCTGGTAGGCATTGCCTAAGGGAGGAGCCGTTTTTCCTTTTTAATCACGTTTTTCGTGAACAGGTTTTTTTCTTTCCTTTCTTTTTTTTCTTTCTCTTTTTGGAGGGGTGGGGTGGATTTCCTTTCTCTCGGAATTGCACTCTTCCTCATGAATTTCTGGGAGGCGGATTCTCTTCTTCGGGGAGGAGGGTTGTTTCTTCCCTTCTGGGTTTTTTTTTTTTTTTTCCGTTGTGGGTTTTTTTTCCTTTTCCCCCGGGGGTGAGTTGTCTGGCAATCATCGGCAACTATTGCCGGGGTCCAAAGACCACATCTCCTCCTCCATCAGCACTAAATCCCTCCTTGGGCTAACAAGAAGGGGAGGGAGGGGGTTGCGCGTGGTTTTCTAATTTTCTTGAGCTTTTCCTTCAGTCAAAGCCGGGCAGCAGCTTGTGCTGCTAAAGGGGGTCCTCAGACCGGCCACATGCTTCTTCTAACTACCCCGGAGTCTCTCCGGGGGCCCAGAGAGAGACAAGCACTATCTCCAGAGCATCCTCATCCCAAAACGGGCCCTGGGAAACTTAATTTGTTTGTCTGTTTGCACTTTATTTGTTGGGTTTTGTGTGTTCGCGAAATAAACTGTGATATTTGTGTGTTTTCTTCATTTTGGGGCATGTTTGTGACTTCTCTCAGAATCTCTTGTCCAAAATCACTAAATCTGTGGTAAAACCACCACAGCTCTCAACAGTCTTTTTATGAGCTGGTATGGTATATGAGGGCCTGGTTGTGCTTGAAAGATAATACATTAATTGTCCTATTTAATGAAAAAAACCCAACCTATTCCTCTCCTGCCTCTTTTGCATTTTAAAGACTTAAGTTGTATTTCTTAGTTTTATACTTCACCAGCAAGATTGGTGAGACTTTTTGTCAGTTTTAAGAGATTCTTCTCTTTGATTAGGAGTTAAGTGAATAACAACATACAGTTTATTTCTTGTCTGATGGAAATGTTGTTTGTTATCTCTTACATCAGCATCTTGTGTTTATAACTTTCTATTATTCCTGTGAGAGTATGCAATTATTAAGGAAAGGCTTACCATGAGGTAAAAACATTTTCAAATGTGTTCTGCAGAAA
This sequence comes from Neodrepanis coruscans, assembly GCA_013400695.1. NCBI lineage: Eukaryota > Metazoa > Chordata > Aves > Passeriformes > Philepittidae > Neodrepanis > Neodrepanis coruscans. The sequence goes on along the minus strand of VYZS01006474.1, from coordinate 21,735 downwards.
ATAATTTCAATGCTATCGCAGTGCTTCGAGGAAGAAGAAAGCCTTCCATGTCAACAGGCAAAGAAAGTTAGCTTCTTTAAAACAAATTTTCCAGTTGTACATTTCCTTGGAGTTTGCATGGAGACTTCAGTGTGACTTTAAAAGAAAGAAATACCTGTTTCAGTATTCCTAGCATGCTCTGTGGCTTTAAAAATGACTTGGTGGTGTGAAAAAAAGCAATGGAGTAAGTTAAGTACCTTAGACTTTGCTCCTTTTAAAAGTAGCCTTTAAAGTGTCACTAGATAAAGTCATGGAAAGCAAACTCATCCGGAGCTATTCAGAAGTACTAGAAATGCTTGAGGCACTTCTGTGGCAGAATCAGTGAATGCTGAGTTTTCAGGGAAGGCATTATTATCCACAACCCACATTTCCATTGTTTTTCTATGTGCCTGTGTAGCCCAAGCTGTATCTCCAGTTACTGAATATCCAATAAGACCAGCAAGTCTTATATTATCATCATGGCTGTTTTTAAAATTTAATTTAAATTAAATTGAATATAAATATATAAAACTATTTAAGATGGACTTCCTTTTTATAAAATGCATGGGAAAGCAATTTGACTAAATAATTTAGATTTTTCAGGTAGATGTTTACAGTGTACTTGCAGAGAAGAAAAACTCCTGTAAGTTTTTTGCCTTTACTACGTTTTAGGCACGGCTACATTATAAACAAAAATGATAGGAGATGATTTTGTTAGCAGTCAGCTTTGTCTCAATATTGAAGTCCATTTCTGGTGGAATTGACATTATTGAATGGATCAGGTTTTTTTAAAAAAACATCTTGGTGGAAAGTGAATTGATTCAGTGGGCAATAAATTAGGAACAGTTTAATATTTAAGAAATGCATTTGGAATTAAGGCTTAGAAGGTATTCCAACTGTTCTTTTGGTTTTATCTGTTTTATGTAGCTGTTGTATTTTTGTCACTTAGTATCCTGCTGAAGGCTGAAACAAAATCGGTACTAGTGTTTTTTTGAATGTTTCTGATCAGTATAATATTAATTCAAATTACTTGGTAGCTCTTCAGATGTTATGAATACAAAAAGCAAGTTCTGGTTGCCAGTGTTGTGAATGATTGGTCAGTGCCTTTTCTTACACCTCAAAGCAGGCAAATCATTGAAATTATGCAAAGCTGGTCCTTCTGTGAATCCATTGTTAAAATGTTAGCCAGACTTTGAAGTGATCTGTGTGCACTGTAACTGATGAAGTTGCAAATAGAATCTTCACATTGACCTGCATACTGTCTCTGTTATTTTAAAATTTTGAGTTTTATTTTGGGTATATGAATGTTTAAGCACTTACAAATGTGTGACTATACACTGCAATTCTGTCTGCTTTACACAGTATAGTTTTCATGTTTCTTCATTCTGTAGCTTGTGTTTTGAGACCTTATTATATGTGTTTCTTCATGTCACAGAGTCATCTCAGGCTATAAGCAATGTGATATAGGGAAAGATGTCCAGAGCAGGATGGATTAGCTGATCCTCAAGGGTCCCTTCCAGCTCAAATCATGCAATGATTCTGTCATCTGGATTGGGAGGGTTCGCTTTAGATCATCAGCCCAAGAGGTCTCAGTCAGGAATCTTCTTGTTACAAGACTGAGGGTAACTAGTTTATAGAGGTTGCTTTGTGTTGTTCTGATGCCTGTTCTGATGCCTCTGAACATTTTGGTGGGCAGCTAATTATTTGTATAACATTCACTTATGCACAAAGATGAATTATTTGAAGACTTTTCATATCTAGTCATCTGTGGTACATATTCTTAATTGTGTGAATGTACTGGCCTGTGTGCTTCTGTGTGCAAGTTAGCATTGTATTTTGAAGTAGCTAATAAAATGATAAGAATTGCCTCCTAAATCTGAAACAAAACAGGCCCTCAAATGAACTAAGACCTCCTACCTAATTTGTAACAAACTAAAACATGCTTAATCCTCAAACTAATAATTTTGTATGCAGATGACAGCATTACTTTCTTAAGCTAGAGTGAGTAGTAGAAAAGTACATTTTAGAAAATCAAAGATTTGTTTGACTCATATAGTTAGAGTTCCTTATATATAGAAGAACAGTAAAGCTTATTCTTTGTGATAATATCTGCTCTGAATCTGCCAAGGATAACTTCTGAAAAAAAAAAAAAGTGCTATTTAAAAATGTTTAGCTGGAAGATTATTGAAATGTGGCAGGCTCTCCTTTGAAGGATATCATAAATTAATTTTATGTATAAGCATATGAAGAGTAAGATTAGTCAAAGCCCTTCATGCCTACAGCAATTGATTATAGTAGCCAACATCTCTCAAACTGGTGGTTAATTAAAACTTTAGTTCCACAAGGTGTTAATTCAGAATCTTGAATTTTAAGGATGGTATCTATTTAAGGAGTCTTTGAGAAGATCTCATTGTTTGTCTTGTCCTATAATAAATTCCTCACAGGAGAAACTTTTCCTGGTTTTATCCTGCTGTGTCTTCATGCATCGAGTGCTAGATCAAGCTTTTGGAATGCTGTGGTTTTATTGTGCTTACCTCTAAGACATTTTGGTGAACTGGTTCCACAATGCTATGTCAGTGTAACTGTACCTTTTAATTCTTTTGGTGATAACAGAGTGCAGGAAAAACTCACAGTGTATGCTTAGTATAAATTCAAGGTACCGGTAAATGTGGAAAGGAAAAGCTGGGTTTTTTGTTTGGTTGTTCCCCCTCCCTCCTCTTCCCCCCTTGCTTAGTCTGAGCTAATATGGCCATACATTATCTTCTCTTATTTATTTCTCTTACAAAAATTTAAGAGAAATATGTAAGAGTACTCCTGTACTCAGCACTGATGAGGCTACACGTTGAGTTGTTTGTCCAGTTCTGGGCCCCTGCAAGAAACACATTGAGTCACTGGACTGAGTTTAGAGAAGGGCAACAAAGCTGGTGAAGGGTCTGTACATCACTCTCTAGAACTACCTGAAAGGAAGTTGTAGCCAGGTGGGGGTCAGTCTCTTTTCCCAGGCAACCAATGACAGAACGAGAGGAAATGACCTCAAGCGGTGCTGGCACGGGGCCAGGTTGGGACATCAAGAAGAATTTTTGTACTGAAAGGGTTGTTAAATGTTGGAATGGGCTGCCCAGGGCGGTGGTGGAGACACCATCCCTGGAAGCGTTCCAGAAGTGACTGGACGTGACACTTAGCACCATGGTTTCATTGACAAGTTGGTGATTGTCAGAGGTTGGACTTGATGATCTTGGAGGTCTTTTCCAATGTTGTGAAATGCTTCTTGTCTCACATCTGGATTATCCCCTAGTGTGAATGAAACATACTGTCAGTGCAGAAAAAAAAATTGTTTTCTTGTACACATGCAAACCTTAGAATGCGAAGTGGTACAAAAGGAGATAAGCAGTGTTGTTTGCACAGCTTCTGTACAAACCAGGTCTCTTAGGACTTATTTGGCCCAGAACAGTGGTTTTTAGTCCAGAAGAGAAATCTCTATTAATATTAGGTTGGAATTTCCTGTGTTGCTTAGGAGCTGCATCAGTCTCTTTCTCCACTGTTTTTACATGCCTAATATACAAAATACACTATGTCCAACTCACTGTAGATTTTATGTTACACATGGATTTGGTTTATCTAGGTTCTTTTCCCTCTTCCCAGTCTAGGAAGCTGTATGCCTGTGCCCATGTCTTCTAAACAACTAGATGCCTTTACTTCCAGTACACTGTTAGCAATTCACAGCTGCTTCGGGAAATGTGGTCTTGCCAAAGAAAGATACTTTGTTTCTAAAATGTTTAAACTTAAGGAAAATGATGAGGGTTATTGGGGCACTAGGAAAACGGTACAAGTTGTCTTTCGCCTTTATCTTAAACAAGTAATTGTTCTGTGGTTAAGCACATTGTATCTTTATTGTCTCCACGGAGATCTTATTGGTGTTCACATAGATGGTAGTCCTGTGAGCTAATTTAAAATGAGTTTGAAGCTACAGTAGAAGACTTCGGCCAGGGTAAGCTGGCATTCTCTCAAACTCTTCTCCCTTGTCTCTCCTTGGCCTTCCTCAACTTCCCAGAGCTCATGTAGCTGTAAATTGAATTTATTTGGAGACCTATCTCAATGAAATTAGCTATATTTATGTTTGTGCAGTTGAATATAAGAGAAGGAAGACAACATGAGGATAACAACTGGGTCTAGGAGGGCTGTTGATTCTTCTGCCAGCTTGATTAGTGTTATGGGTTACAATCAATCAGCTGGACTATGTAGTAACAGAAATATCAGACACAGTTACAGCTTTAGATCATGCTCAGATAATATTTGATACAAAATTTTACCTCTGTCATGATTCAGTATTTGCCATCACATCTGCAGTTAGGACTCACCATATTTTAACAGGTGATGTTTTCCAGCAGGGGAGAAGCATGCATGTGGAAACACCAGGCATAGTCCTATGGAGTCACAAAGCATTAGAGAAATCTCTCGTCCTTGAAAATTTCTGACTAATCTTTTCCTTTCACCAAGAAGAAATAGACTCAAAATAACAAGGAAGAAAAAAAAATAACACTACAGTCTCTTATCTGAGAACATATAAAGCCTATGTAGGCTTTGGAGCATTGTGTTTAATAGGTGGCAGTGTAAATCAACTTTGATACCAGAAAAATGTTTAATTTACTTGATAGCCAAAGATTTTTTTCTGTTTTGTCCTTCTTGATTTGCAGGATTTTTTTCCCTAATTTTTCCACCTCCTCTTTTTTCTTCATATTTGCAATTTGCAGAACCTTTTCCCTGTTTTTTTTTTGGGGGGGCGGGGGGGGGGGGGGTTGGTTTTTTTTTTTTTTGGTGCTACTGTTTTGCTATTCTTACTGGGTTTTTTTTCTGTTGTTCTGTGCCATGTTCCTACCTCACCCTTATTTCATATTTTAGTTCTGTTACTTCTTGCTCCTTCTGTCTCAATGTATCTCTCGCCCACCCAAGCATCAATCCCACCATCCGGTCATGGGATTTGAAAAGCCTACCAGACTGAAGACTAGTAGTTGATATTTGAAACAGAAAGCTGTGCAGTCTAGAGGCAATGCTTGAGTGAGAGGTGAAAAAACCCCCAGTTGTCTTCTAATAGCTATCAGAAAAGGGATGATCTTGTGGACTTTTGGACTCTTATGGCTTCTGGATAATAAGTGTTTGATGAAGTATATGCTAGTAAGTAATATATTTAAAGCAAGAAGTGCTTTCTATTTTTCTTTGACTCTCCATATAGTGTTGGGCTCATATTCCTGTGCTGTTCATCCCCTTTTTTTTCCTGCCCGGGCAATCGTTAGTGAACATATTTTGTCTTCCCCATCAGGTTTTCTAGACAACTTGGGATTTTCTGTGGGTTTCATCACTGCTAGCAGACCTCTGACAATGGAAAATGCTTCTTTGTTATATTGCACAGATGTTGTTTTTGTTACTATGTAATTAATTATATTTTAAGATGGCTACCTCAGTGAAAAAGAAGAGATTCCCAGGATGTATATGAAGCAGTTGGATGTGCCAAATGATGACCATGAGGCACTGAGGTGCTCTCAGTTGGATACAGGGACACTTTGTCCCCATGGGTGCAAGTCAAGTGAGTGGCGAATCTTTTGTGTGGGCTTGTAGGTTGTCAAGAGCAGTGGCTCAGGTTGAGGGTGTTTGGGAGGCCTGTACCCTGGAGCTGCTGGTGACCTGGAGGAGGGTTTCAAGGGCAGCTGGATAGGTCAGGTGTGGAGGGTTTTTTAGTGGCCATAGCTCTCAGGCATTCAGGTGGGTCTCAAGGTTGACGAGATGGGGTTGCAGGAGTTGAGAGGCCTCTGGGACAGCAGCGTGATTCTGAGACCCTGATGCTGCCTGTGGGTGAGGTAACCTTGTCCACGGCCAGCTAGTGGTGCGGGTTGCCTCCCTGTGGGTGACTATCAGAGTTGTAGGATGGGGACTTGAGAACCGTGAAGGGGCTTGGCAGCTAGGGAGGCATGTGAGGTGATGTGTCTGGGGAATACAAAACTTAGGATTTGGTTGTTTTAAACAACATGGTTGGTCAAAGTACTGGGTAGGGATGTCCTGTGCAGTGTTGGAGTCTCTGTGCTTGAAAAGGTTGGACACCATTTATGATCTGTGCCATCTGATCAGACTGACTTTGAACAGGTGTTTGGATATAGGAGACCTCTAGAGTCCTGTCCAAACAAAATTATTTTCTGCTTTGGTGGTATACAAAACAGACTTGCTGGATAGCTAGATAGTTGTAAGTGGCCTTCGAATTTGAAGGCTTTCTAATATCACATATGCAACTTGGTTTATGGATATTTGCAAATAGTCATCATTGGCAAGATGCATGCTACCATAGAGAAAAGCATACAGAAAAGTAAAATTTGCCATGCTGGGTGAAATTATCTGATCTATATGACAACTTGCTAGCTGTCTTCACTACCAAACCTTTAAAAGTCAAAAAAACCGGAAGAGCCAAACAGCAAAACCAGACAAACAAAACAAAACAAAAGCCAAATGATTCTGTAAGGTCAGTGTGGGATAAGATTATGCTCTTTCTCTCTCTTCCTCAACTCTTTTGGCAGAAGCAATTGGGCACTTTCATTTCATTAGCTGGCGTAAGTCCATTAAGATCAATTGCTTCCGAGTAGACTAACTTTGGCAATCATTGTTGAAGTCTTATACATATAACGTGTAAGTCTTATATGTGTAACGTGCTTTGCTGTTTGCTGCTTGTTTTGTTGGCTTTTTATTGGCTTATTTTACTGACTGTCCTCTTCATCATGGAGGACAGATTGTATCTATTAACTATCCACAGAGACTTAAAATTTTTTAATAAGAGCGAACAACAACCTATTATTTCTCTTTTATGGAAACTATTCTATTTCCTTGGAGTCTCTCTGTAGAGACATAGAGAGAATGCCATCTTTTGTGTGACATTTCTTTAAGTTCACTCTGATGCCAGGATTTTTAGGGATTTATGTTATGTAGTATTATAAAGGAGGCCAAGCTAATAAATGACATACTAGTCTGTGTACTTCCCCTGTTTATCTGCAGTTCTTTATTTTTGTTTGCCTAGATTGTTTGTTTTAAACAGCAACTGCATGTGGTGGTTTTACCACAAATTCAGTGATTTTGGAGCAGAGACTCTGAGAGAAATCACAAACACACCCCAAAAATGAAGAAAACACACAAAAATCACAGTTTATTTTGCGCAAACACCAAAACCCGACAAATAAAGTGCAAGACAGACAGACAAATTAAATTTTTCCAGGGCCCACGTTTGGGGTGAGGACACTCCGGAGATAGTGCTTGTCTCTCTCTCCCTCTGAGCCCGGCTGAGAGACTCC
>VYZS01006473.1:0-10652 GCA_013400695.1 Neodrepanis coruscans | reverse complement strand
CATATGGTCTCAAACCTGCTCTTTGCTTACAGTTGAAGGGATTTTGCTCCTGCAACCTCAACTGCCACTTCAGGGACTTGAGAGACATGGGAAGCCTGACTCTCAGTGAAGACTAAAGTGAAGAACTGAGTAAACTGAGTACTGCTGCCTTCCCCATATCAGCTGCTGCCAGTTCTCCCTTCTCTTTTACAGAGGTGGCACACCCTCCTTGGCCTTTCTTTTCTGACTCATGTTCTTATAGAAACCTTTTTTTTTTATTCTTTGCATCCCTTGCCAAATCCTGTTCTACCTGTGCTTTGGCCTTCCTGATCCCATGGCCTTCCTGATCCCTTCCCTACACACCTGAACCATATCACTTTACTTTCCTAGTCAGCTTTCCCTGCTTCCACTGGCTGTGCATTTCCTTGCTTAGCTATGCCAGAGACCAGCCTGCCTTGTCTGATTTCCTACACATGGTCTCTAGGAAAAAAAAAAAAAAGTTGCCAGCTCTGGTCTACAACTCTGTCCCTAAAAACAATTTCCAGGGTACTCCATCACCAACTTCTTGGACAGCTGGAAATATGCTTTTTCAAAGCTCAGGATCTGGACTTTGCTCATTGCCCAACCCATATTCCTTGAGATTACAAATTCTCCCTGGGCATTGTCACTGCAGCCCAGGCTGCGTCTGCTTTTAATCTCCCTAATAAGCTCATCTGCACTGGGGAGGACCAGGTCCAGTAAAAGAATCACAGAATCACAGAATTAACTAGTTTGGAAAAGACTTTTGAGATCATCAAGTCCAATCTATCATCTATCACCACCTCACCAACTAAACCATGGCTCTAAGTGCCACATCCAGTCTTTTTTTAAACACTTCCATGTATGGCGATTCCACCACCTCCCTGGGCAGCCCCTTCCAATGGCCAAATGCTTCTTCTCTTGTTGGTTTGTCCAATACTTGGATCAGGAATTTTTCTGTCTCTTGGATTGCCTACAGCCAGCTGTGTTCCTTTCCCAGCAGATGTCCCTGTAACTGAAATGTCTCGTCAGTACGAGAGCTTGTGAGCATGATGCGTCCCGCAGCTGAAGCAAGAGGCCTTGTCAACAGGCTCCTTCTGGTCAGGTGGCCTGTGGTAGACCTCAACACCAAAGTGTCCTTTGTTGGTCTGATCCTTGATTTTTATCCACAAGCTCTCAACCTGTTTGTGGCTGTTTCTCAGAGGCAGCTCTTCACAATCCATACACTACTTAATATCAAGGGCAACAACTGTGCCTGTCCTTCCCAGCCTACCTCTTCACAAAATCTTGTAGCTCTCCTTGTAGATAAATGCTTGTAGAGAAAATAATAGTCCTGCTGCACCAATGACACTAACAACAGGAATGAAAGAGGAGAAAAATAAACATCAAAACAGAAGGAATCCTAAGATACAGGAAAGGAAGGAGAGGGGAAGCAAAAATAAATAGTAAGAATATAGACCTTTCAAATGGCAATTTATATTAGTTGGTCTCCAAGGATCTAACAAGGAAGACTGTAGTTAGCATTCTGTATTCATAGAGAAACTGAGATGTTGAGACATGAAAAATTTACCCAGCAGGGCGCTGGTGATGGAGAAATTATCTAGAATCCCTGTCCATTGCTCCACTCCTTTAAAAAGGTCAGCAAGATAATATTACAGATAAAGGGAGAGAAGTGTAGTGGCACCATCCCAGGCATGAAAGACAAAGCTCAAGAAGTAGAGGAAGATATACAAGGAGGAAAGTCCGTGACATTCGACTGCAAGAGTGTGGAAAGAAGAACAGAACCCCAAGGGAGAATGGAGATTTTGAGTTCAAAGTCACTAAAGAGAGAAAAGTATGGAGAAGATTTTTAGGGTTACTGAAGGTGGTTTTATCTGGGAAAGGCAAGGAAAGAAACTAACAGCAAATTTCAATTGTAGGATGAATGCTGATGTGTTGAAAGCCACAGTAATAGTGAAAGGTTGAGGTAATTTGCAATGGAGATATAATGAAGCAGAAGAAAGAAAAAAACCCAGTTTTAGCAACAATGAACATTTTGCAACAGCTTTTAAACAAAAATTATTTAGCAGCAAATTTACAAACTGGAGAGAACTGTAGAATGGCACACTTTATCACACACTCCGATCCAGAAATCCATCCATTCAATCTTGGCCTCAGGGATAGTTATGAAAAGGCAAGTTCTGATGCATTTTCTTGTCTTGTCCAGGTGTCCCAGAAAGAAATCAGCTTCTCATTCAGTGTGGAGCAAAGTCTGCCTGTCTCAGATATCAAACCAGTGCCTGTACATATATATGATTACTATGAAACAGGTAAGTGACCTGAGCAGGCCTCAGTAAAAGCTTCGAAACCAAAGGAGAGGCAAGCGGAGACCCATTTAGTAATTCTGCTGCTGTTGATTACTAGACTGCAAAGGGTCTGCAGAGCATTGACTCTCCTCCTATGTTTTCATTTCTTGCTTCATTTAAACATACAGCAGATTAGAAACTGCTTTTTTACAAACAATGTAAAAAAGGAAGTGTGGTTCCACAGTTTGAACCTGATACTTGAAAACAATTACTCAAAGGCAGCAGTGTTCCTGATTTCCCTTATCTGGGCTATCTAATATTTTTTCTTAATATTGTCACAGTAGGTTGCAGTCATAGAGATCTTTCCTAGTGGAATTTAAATATTTAAGCAGGAATGACAGTCCCACTTAAATAAAAAAAGAGTTTAAGTAACTAAAAATAAAAAATTAAGTGCCTGACCACCTTTCTTGAATCAGTCTCAAGGAAGCAGAGTTGCATCAGACATTACCCAGTTGCAGAACTTACATTAACAAAGCTGTGGCTCAGGTTCTCCCATGCTTTTCTAAAGCTTGGCATAACCTTTGGGAACTGCATCCTAGCATATTAGCAGCAGCATAAGTCAGAGAATTGATCCTGAGTGTATGGAGTGCATTTTCTGCCACCTGATCCACATCTTGCATGATCACACCAATGATGTGACAAACACAGTCAGAGTTCATTGATCTCTGACTGTGCACCCCTGGAACTGGGTGCCTTGGCAACTGGAAGACCACAACAAAATTTATCATATGTTTTCTGTTTCATAGTGTGTTAATCCCAGTGCGTATAAACCAGAGTCAGAATGATTTCTCACTCTCACGCAAATGTCTTTTTCCTTTCTTCTTTCCAGATGAATATGCCCTTTCAGAATACAACACACCCTGTTCCCCACCTTCCAGCTGAAATCAGATATGTGCCAGAAAAGGTAACTATTTAGAATGTATTAGGCAAGCATTTATAGATGAAGAAATAGAGAAGAGATTTGGTTATTTCTGGTTGTTGGGAGCACAATGAAAAGCATGTAGAATAATGAGAAATAAGCAAATCCCATATTGCAGAATGACCCATTAAGGCCCATACTTCAAAAAGAACTTGGGGTCTGTGTGGATTAGAAACTGCAGATAAAGTGCTTTTCCTAACAAGTGAGATACTGTGCAATTGTTAACCCTGGCCATCCATCTTTTTGAAACTCATTACATATTCCAGTTGGAGCTTTGTGTAAACACCTGAAATGTGTGTTCTTTGCCATAGATTCCTCTTAAAAAATCCTAATTTTAGAGAATAATCTGATGCTGTTGCTTCAGTAGATTTTATTTGTTTTGGTCTTTCCATTATCCAGAGGGAAAATCCTGAAGAAATTACTTTGATCTTCACCTTTTTCAGCAATTGAACTGAATCATTTACTGATGTCAGAATTTTAGTCACAGGAAGACGACGTTTTTGCAGGTTTTGTCTCTATTTAGAAAGAAATATTTTCTTCAGAATAGGGTCTCATTTTATTGGTCTTTGTAATAAAACATTCTGGTTGGCAATGCTATTTGTCCCAGTCTCCGCTTCTTGTTCTGCGTAGAAATTAGTGATGTAAGGTATTTCATAAGCTAAAATATTCATACCTTGGACAGGTGAATCAATGAAATTTTGACATCAGTGACATCTTGTGGCACAGCCAGGACATGCCCTATGTAATGGAAGCTTTCTAACCAAAGCCTAATGGTGAGAGAAATTAGAGAGCTGTAACACTGAAACTCTTTAAAAAGGGGTTAGAGAGGGATAGGGGATCAAATGGAGCTCCTGGAGAGAAAAAAAAGGAAATTATTTGAAGAAAGTGAAAAATAGAGCCACAGGGAGCTTACGATGGAGTAGCAAAGTACAAGAATTTTCCTGTCGTGCTTTCTTCATTTAATGAACAGATACAGCACATAGCTACACACTGTGGCTACTCTGACTTACAAGCCTACAGTGACCTGACATGACCTTCATCCTGACCAGATCACACTGGAGGAAGAAACAAACTACATATCCATAACAATTTGAGCAAACATTTGCCAGCTGAATCTATCACCAAGCTGTTGTTTCATCAGTCGGGGTGTTAAGACATAGTAACAGTTATAGTCTTGGAAGAGACTCTTATTTATAATGAAACTGGGCCTTCTCAAAGCAACTTTTGTGTCCTACAAATAATTTAGTCAACAGCAGTGTGCCTGATGTGAGACAGACCACACAACAGGCCACAACACAGTAGGAGAGGAACAGTCCATTGTACAACTTGAGAGCATCGTTTAGTAGGTTGTCAGCTTGCCCAGAGATGGCTTAAGTGAAACCTATCCTACCTTACTGATCAGTGCAGCAACCTTTGTGACAGAAATCCACAGGCTCAGTGTAAACCAAGAAAGACTAAAAAGAAATTTGGAAACTGTACAAGCACATAAATGTTGTTTTGGAAGGGTCATGTGGAGGACATGAACTGTGTCCCTGTGTTCTAAGAAGCACTCTGTACAAGGTTATTTCTTCCTAAAATAACCAGAGGGCTGCAGCATTACTCATATGAAGACAGGATGAGAGAGTTGGGATTGTTCAACACGGGTAATAATCCAGGGAGACCTTAATCCATCCTCCCATTATTTGAAGAGAGTTTACAAACCAGAGGGAGAGTGATTTTTTACATGAGCAGATAGTGACACCAAAAAAGAGAACATTTTTAAACTAAGGGAGAGTATATATAGGTTACATATTAGGAGGAAATTTTTTGCCCCTGACAATTTTGGTGGGATTTTTATCTTGTGAAAAAAATAAATTTTGAGAAAAGGATGTTGTGAGGCAAGTAGCTTTCAAATCTCTCAATTCTGCTCAAAACCTAGAGTTCCTATCCCAAACATTTCCCATCAGCAGCAACCCCTGAGCTCAATGCTTGACCCAAAAAGTCACACTGAAAGTGATGTTTTCATGTTCTTATAAGACCTATGGTGACTTTTGCTACAGAGGACACATGCTGAGAAATAAGTTACGGCTCTGAAGATGTTAAGGGGCCAAGTTGCTTTTCACTGACCTCAAACTCCCCTTTTCTCTCCCATCCCTGTCAGCAAAAAAAACTGTGTGAGCTTCAAGAGGGGTCAATCAGGCTACTTCAATCCACCTTCTTCAGCTGTGTAAACTCAGCCTACTGCTAAACAAAAGCCTTTGTTTAAAGCCATTACAGTGAATGGCCAATTCCAAGCCTGGTCAGATGGAAACTGATATGAAATGCAGACTCTTTCAGAAGCACAGCACTTAAATTTTGCTACAAATTTTCAAAACACTATGCTGAGAGGGAGTGGCTGGAACAATGCCAGCAGTACCTAACAAAATCTGCATTTTATAGTCCTTTTTTTGACTCTATAACTCTTTTAACTCCAGCACAATTAGTGACCCTTTTCTTTTTTCTTGGGAAGCTTGCATCATGTGAACTTCAATGCAAGTCAGACGAAAATATGTAAAAATTGAAAGAAATTTCAGACACTGAGTTTTTAGGATTCACGTAAATCAATGAGAAAATTGTAAGGGCCACCTCCCATCACTTAAAATTACACTCGATCCTTTAGTTTGAACACAGATACTAGTCTTCTGTTTATGTGTACTACATGTATGTATATTATTATTCCTATTAAAAAACGTCCTTGAAATTGCCTAAAAAGAATGATGGTCTGATCCTTTTAGTAGGATCCTTTTAGTTGCCAGGTAAGACTTAACGAAATGCTTCCAACCCAGTGGCCAGCAGCATGAAATCTTCAGCACATTGTGGAAGCTCTGGATCAGTGGAGGACTCGCAAAAAATCTCGAAGAAATATAACCCTGTTGGTATATATCATAAGGGAAAAAAAAAAAGGAATTACTGAAAGACAGAGCAAAAGGGAGCCAGAGAATCAAGAAAACAACAAAGTGCCCAAGAAGCCAGGGAAGTCTAATGTTGAGGGGCCTCAGGGCCGTGCACGCTGGAGGCTTAAAGAGAGCACATATGTGGGATCCTACAGTATCTAGATGCTCCTACATTTTATTTTTGTCAGGTAAAGAAAGGAGATTCACCAGGACTTTACTTTTTAATCCTCACTGTACCTTTAACAAAGTATAGTTAAGAGTATTCTGAATTCCTGGGGTACAGCTGCAGATGTAGCAGGAGTGCAAATCACAAAGACTGTCTATTCAGCACAGCTCCAAGGAGCTGCCTCATGGGCTTCACTGTTGCTGTTCCCATGCATTTCTAACATCTGAATCCTACCTAAGGCAATGTGAATCTTCCTTTCCATCTCTCTGGTTTTGCCAGGATTCAAAGTCTGCTGAGCCCCTAAGCAAGACAAGTAGGACTCACGGCTCTGCTGTCATAGCCAAACATACCATCAAGTTTTGTTCCCAAACAACACGTTCCATCTTAAAGGGTCACCTGAGTAAAGTTTTGTTACTCTGATTGCTATAGTTAGAAAGACACTTGAGAATCCTAAAACTACTGTGATTCAACTTCTCTTTCAGTGTGCAGAAAGGTCATCCACCTGCTGCCAGTTCTTAAAGGAGTTCCTATGGGACTCATCTGCTGCAGTCCATGGGATGTGAAAGAAGGGACTCTGGAGGCTTAGCTCAGAGGTTTGAACAGCCAGGACTCTGCCACTGTTTGCACGATAGGAAAGCAATTGACATGGATGCAATGCTCCAGTCACTGCCTCATTTCTGCACAGTGCTCTCCGGCAGTTTTGTCTAGAACTGGTTATATGTAAGTCAGTAGTCCTAAAAAGAGAAGCTCTTCAAAATGCAAAACTATGCAATGAGGGCTTTCTCTAACTCCCTGTTTGCCTGAGACCAGTTTGTGTGCCCTGAGACAACTTGGAAACCTCAGCTGTTTAGAAAGATAATAGAAGATAATAAAGAATGACAGATCTTTGTCAAGGGCACGTCCTCCAGCTTGTTATGTACAGTCCTCAGTAACTCAGTATATAGCTGCAGAATATATTTTCACTGGAGACAAAGCAGAAATAGCCTTTATGGGAGGGGAATGAATCAAAAAAACCTTTCAGGCATAAGGTCAGGGGTTGAAGGCACAAATAAGCTCTCCCTGGGGGGCATCCTTAAAGTTGCACAATTAATATATTGGGTAACACAAAAGTATTGTTATGCTGCCAAGTAGATAATAATAACAGATAAAGAGAGAGAAAGCTACAGGCTCTGAATAGCATTTGTATGCCTTCCATAATGTGTCTTGAATGAGTTCAATTTCTAGTATGTCATAATGGAAAGAAAAAGCCTTTGCAACCACAAAAAAATGGATTTAGATGCAGATGTTGGTCAATGACAAAAAAGTTCAAAGCACTTAAAAAGTGACTGAGCATCCCACATTCGGTGCTATCAAACAGTTGTGAGTGTTTCCTAAATCCATACTCTATTTAACAATAGAACCCTAGAAATATCATGCCTACATTGAAGACAGACTTGAAAAAAATGAGAAGAGGTATCACTTGCTGTAAAAGATGCAAGTCTTATTTCTCAGATTCATCTCCTATGAACTCTTGATTCTGTTAATATCACTTTACAACCTTAAGGTGAGAGCCACACTTGCTTTTTCAGAGCAGTTGGATGAGGCACACAGTATTTCCCCAAAAATTGTATCCAAGAAATTTCGTTTGGCCCACAAAGCTACATTCGTGTAACTATGTCCAAAGAAATGTGTCAAGACATTGGTACTCGATAGTTCACTTCAGATCAAGCCGCACTTTGGAGGGATGGTTCAGATCTGTTATGTCATCAGTGGCTTCAATTCCATGAGAGGACCTTAGGGGTACGATTACATCTCTAAAACCCTTGTAGGATCTGTAGGCTGATGGCTGAAATCCCAAGGGGAAGAAGAACTCCTCTATATTCACTCTCAAACCACACCAGAGAGGAAGGGCAATCAGTCAGGGAAGGCTACTGTGCTGGAAACTAGTGGAGGGAAGGACAGGAAAATAAGAGGGACTAACGAAGCTTTAAACACTTACAGATCTGTTGTTACAATGTATTTATGGGGCATTTCTGCATATTGAAATTAAAAAAACAGCTTTCCATAAAGCAGAGAAAAGCCATTGCAATATGAAATCCTCAGAGAGCTTTCTTTCTACATGTGATTGTCACGAGTTGTCACCTGAAATTAAATCAAATACTTCTATCTACAGACTACAGAAATTACAGCTCTGAAGAGAGGATGTTTGTGCACAGCGGTGAAATAGAAACAGAGAGTTAGAGTTTTGCTCAGAGGCTAAAAGGTCAGAGAATGAGTTAGGCGTCCTTCAACGTGCTAGAGATGGCTAGCCTCAAATACATACCTGGTAGCCAGGAGAGCAAATACATGGCAGCGTCATGTGCAGCTTGCGTAAGCTTTTGGTACACAAGATGATTTCTCAGAACCAGACATGAGCTAATTGCTATCATGGGATGTTTAGGAACGGAACATGCAGCCAGACTAGTTGTCCCACCAGAGGAGAGGGCTTTAATAGTCATATTTTCTGAATTACATGTCAAATGTTCACGCTTAATATTCATTGGGTTTTTTTCTTTTCCCCCTTTAATAAAACTTGATTTATATTTACAAGTATGAAGAATGAACTTACTAAATACTTGAGACTTCTGGAGGCTTTATTCAGATATCTTATTAGTGACCTCTTCACATTTGAACAGAACCCTTGCTGTTGCCTATCAAGATCACAAATAAAAGAGGGCTGAATAACCCTTGTTCCTGTCTGTGCAAGGACGATAAAGCTGCAAAGCCCTCCCAGGAGAAGAGCAGACTATTTCAATAGCCTAGCTACACCATTGCATTTGTTGCATAGCTTGAAAACTGTCAGGTAACCTGTGTATAAGAACAAAAGAAAATTTCATTAATATATCACTCAGGCTTGTGCAAGTGCAGTGACAGACAGATTCCAGCTCCACTCACATTTGACTGGTACATTTGTCACCAAAGCAGCATAGCAAGGACAGTCTTAATACTTTAGTTCACACAGTTATTCTTGACCAGACCTCAGCCTTTACACATACATGGATAAAATTCTCAGTTTTGAAAACAAGTTATGGATCATCCATCCACACTCACTGGAGTAACTGGCATAACAGAATGCTTGCAACTGGCTGACCTTCAACTACCTTCATCTTTTGTGTGACTGCCTTCTCCAGGACTAAAAACATCATAGACCACTGAAATAAACTACAGTCCTCCCCACCACAACACTTTACTGAAAAAAATTCAGCACTTGTCAAAATCACTGCAAACTGTGACTATTCTGCTGGGGATATAATTACTTTCTTTAATGACCTCACCACCCTTTTAGCTTGCAGAGCTGCTAGAGGACTTTGCCAAGGCTCACATATCTTAAAACAATGAAAGAAATCTTGTATGCTTGACTGGAGACCCTATTGACCACACAGGACTTTATCTACAGTTACCATTTTTTACAGCATTGTTCCCCAACCACCTGGGCCAAACCAAGCATTTCAACCTTTGCTATGTCTAAACAAATTGTTACAATCTGATCTACTTAAAGAAGGTTTTATAGAAAGCAGTCATAGTCAAATTCACAGACTGCTTCAGTGTTTTTCAACTACATTTTGTAGCTGTAATCACCAAGTTTCTTTGTTTTCATTCTTTTCTGAATGCAGCAATTAACCCATTCACAAGAAAGGTGACAGTGTCTACACCACAAATATATGGCTACAGGTCTTGCAGACACATCCAAGTTGGCTTTAGAGTGCCAGCTGGGGTGCTGATAAGTGGGCAATCATGAAACTTCTCATACAGGCTTTGCCAGAGTTCATGCCACTACCCTCTGCAGTGCTCACCTGACTAGTTCAAAGCTGCTCTGCCAGGCTGTGCCAACTGTCACAGAATTATCACTGTCCTCCACTGCTGCCATCAAGCACAAAGGATGCTTAAGTGATGACAACAAACTGTAAGAGTAAGTAGGAGCAACAGATTGAAATGAAATGTGAGCAACCACAAACAGTGCAAAACCAGAAAAAAACATGGAGCTACTGTAATTTCCCTAATGCCATTTTATGATTCCCACAGGAAAGAAATAAAGTTCTTTCCAATAACTGTGAGCAAAATCTGAGGTCGGGTGATTCCTAGACATGGAAATCACTGTGGCCAGTTCTCTATGAAAAAAAAAATCTATAGTTGAGTAGTATTACTATAGTCTTTCACAACAGGACAGATTTTATTGGTAAAGATAAGCTTTTACTGGTAGAACGTATATCCTACCCCATATAAATCAAACCACAACCATAAAGGCACAATTTTTAGTCTAACTATGCACAGCTGTCGTGGTTTTACCATAAATT
>VYZS01006471.1:15453-26440 GCA_013400695.1 Neodrepanis coruscans | reverse complement strand
ACATACATATATATATATAAATAGTACATGATAAAGTTTTAAAAATTCTCTCTCCATATTATTTTGTCTTATATTCTAAATTTTAAGTGCAAGACTGTCCTTCAATCCAGGACAGGTTTCTAGGTGTATTTTATGGTACAGCAAACTTATGGAATTAGGATATTATGAAGAGTTTTCATTAGAATACTTTTTTGAACCGAAAATAGATTTGATTGCAAAACTTTATTAATAATAAAAATTCAAATATTAGTTATAAAGCTTTCCACAAGAAAGCAACATATGAATTTTTAGTAGTAGTCTGATTTTGAAAGTAGCTTTTGTTTTTATAGTGAATTCTTTGGAGAATTGTAATTGACACAAGAAATTTCATTTAAAGTACCATTAGTTCTACTGGAAAGCTTCATGTTGTAAATATTGCCCTTTGTCAAGGACAATAGGACACTCTACTACCATGAGAGACCATCTTGGGTGGTTTTTGTTATCTTAGTTGAAGACATACCTCATAATATTCATGTTTAGTCTTAAGAGACTGAGTCTGACTTCTCAGAGGTTACAAGCCTTTCCAACAAAATTTTTTGTTGTGGGAACTCTTGTTGGTAAAATGCACTCATGCACTGAATGAAAAATGTGGAATGAGATTTGTAAATGGAATAAATTATAAGAGACTGCTGAATTGTTTGAGATAGGTTAACTCATATTTAGTTCTGAGTTTTTCTTTTCTGATCAGTAGGTTTGCAGTGTCTACCATTTTGCTTCTAATACATTAATTAATTTTGTCTTGTTGCTTAAGACCACATTAAGATTTATAGCTGTATTTGCAAAGTGACTATGCTGATTCAGAGCTTAGCCACATTTTACATTTGAATGCTGATCAGTATGATGTTATATTTTCATTTTACTGCAGTACTTTCCATTTATTTTTATTGAATATCGCTGAAAGTCATGTATATATTATGCTAAACTCCTAAAACTATAGTGAACACAGCATTCAAGAGGTTTTAATTTGGCACTGAAAGCATGTGTGTTCATAGAGTAGAATTTATAATAGAACATGTTTATTTACATTTTTAAGGAATATTTATCAAATGTTTTTACAAACCTGGAATATGTTTACTGCAATAACTTTGGGTCAGTACTAATAACTGTACCATATGTCTGTATATTTCTGAACCAGGTGGCTGGCAATCATGTCTCCAGATGAGCGTTGGTTCAGTGACAGCAACAAAAAACTCCCTTGTTATGCGCACACATCGTTATAAACAATCCCTGTTTTCTTCTTTGACTTTTTGTTTATTTCCAAATACCAGTTTAGTGTTAAACATCCTACTTTTAGATGATCATTCAGTACTGGATAACTAGAATTTTTTTAGTATGATTGAAAGGCAGATGTTACCAAACAAAGAACATCAATATTAGCATTATCCTCTCTTTGGCACTAGTTAAATTGCTAGTATTGTGCATCTCTTGCAAGAGTACTTGGCCTAGTAGGTGTATTTTCCTAAACTTACATGTGTCTCTGTAATGTGAACAAACATATTTTTAGAAATTCTACTTTTTCCTACCAACTATTTTGTAGAAAGAAAACTTTTTCATAATATCAATGGATCATAGGTTGTACTTCGCATGATTTTTTTCGTTCCATGATTTATTTCTTTCTTATCCACATGATTTATTTCTTTCCCTGAACTCCCTAGACTTCTGAAAATTATTACAGCTAGTAGATATAGTCGGTATAAGATTTTTGAAGGCTTTTCTTCAGTGTAATCGCTGCCTTTATATGTACTAATCTTTCTTTCACAATATTCAACTACAAAGAAAGTGATAAGGTAGTTTTCAGTGATTTTTTTAGTTTGTCAGTTGTTTATAACTTTAGTTGCTTCAACATATTACTGCGTTTATGTTGGATATTAGAAAGAGGCTCTTGATGCTATAGCATGCTTCACAGGGAACGTGGTCACAGCACCAATCCTGATAGTGTTCAAGAAGCTCAGGTACATGGAGTGCCTGTTGGGGAAGTTCCTGTGAAGGTCTAATGGTTGGACTCGAGGATCCTTGTGGGTCCCTCCCAACTCAGCATATTCTGTGATTCTGTAACTTTGTGGATTTCTAATGCATATGTGGCTCAAGAAAAAGCAAAAAAAATCCGTACTCTAAGTCAGAGGATATCAAGTTGTTTATTTTCCTCAAATTTTAAAAAGTTAAATTAACACATAGACAGTATACCTAAGTTAGCCTGTTACTTTTTTCTTTATACAGACAGACATACGAAAGAGATTTTTTGAGAACATGGAGTTCTGATTTTAATGCAACTTCATCCAGAAAGAACCATAGTTTTTTTCAGTCATAAATCTTGCATTAAGATTGTTCTAGAGAGGAAATCTTTTGAGGATAAACTTGAATTAGTACTTGTACATGTACAGGGTTTTTTTTAAGGGACTCCCATGCTGGTTTTGTTTTGACTGCATCTACACTTTGACCATTTTTTTCCTGTACCTTAACTAAAAAAACTCAAAAAAACCCCCAACACCGTGATTGGCTTACTAATACACCATTCTGTTTATCTTATTACCTGGTGATCTTTTTTTTTTTTTTTGTGCTGTATACTTTGGCAAGAAATGTTTAGAGACTTATATTGTGTGACACTCTCATATGAGCCTATGTCTATTATTTCCAAGGCTATTTTCTGAATAACATGTGAATATGTTCAGAACTGACTGGTGACTGACTGACTAACCTGCTCTGTGAGATGAAAATAGTCAGCTGCTATTCAAAAAAATGTTAACTGAGCAGGTCAAGAGAAATACCTTATGTAACTTTTGTCATAGAAGAAATAAAAGTCTGAAGTGTTTTGCCTCTTTCACAAGTTCAGCAAGCTCTATGGCAGAGATAGTGTCTTGGGGATTTTATGCATCTTGAAACAGGAATTATGCACACATTATGTTGTAATGATGCAGTATGTATGATGCAATAATAAATGTTGGCCTTTGATACACATCATCTTCCCAGTCAGTCATTTTGCCCTGTTATCTGGGAAGATGTTCCTAAATGAGATAACTTTATATTCTACATACTCTGAGAAGGAGTATAAGAAGGAGCTAAAACACAGGCACAGCCATTACTACAGTGGTTCTTGCTAATTTATGAAAGTATTCAGGAGTGTTTGTTATATCTTTTCTGTGAGACAGAATATCAAATATACGGACCGAGCAAGGGACATAACAGATGTACTGAAAGCTAAGATATCATTTAGATATATTTTTTACATGTATAGTGCGATTTGTGAGAATACTCCTGCCTGTTGTGGGCTTTGTATCAATTGTTAGCTCCAACAGGGAATTAAGAGTTTCAAATTCTACTGTAAAATTCTTCCTCTTGTCTCCTGTGAGAACCTGTGAGAAATCCAAATTCAAAATTCCTGAGAAACTCTGAATTTATACATTAATGCTTAGTTGTCTTTTACAAGCTGTTTTCTTAAGGTGTCTCTTGTTAGGCATAACAAAAATCTAGATTAGATTTTAAATGTCAAAAGCACTCTGTTACAGAAAATAGGATAGTAGGGTACTATGTGCAGTAGTAGTAGATGCACATGCATAGTAGTACTACAAATGACTGTTGTACTAGACCATTCAGTGAATTTTATTATATCACTTCCCTTTATGAATTTTGGTTTATTATTCAGGTAATTTTTGTCTCATTAAAAAAATATTTCTAGAGCAATATTTCCTCAAAAATTTTTATTTCTAGAAGTAGTTTTGATATACATTTAGAAATACATTTTTATATCTATTAAAAATTCAAGCTTGTCAACATAAGCAGTTGCCTAGGTGTCCTATCACTGAGGGTAGCAGCCTGAGGTGTAATATTTCAGCTATACATTTTTACTTGATTGCAATGAGTGCATTTGCCTGAATAACTTGGAATGAGATTTTTCTAATACATTGTGTCTGCATTTTCCAATAAAAATAATTTTCAAACTCTGCAATTTAGAAAACATTTATTAAAGAGAAGAGGGTGGTGTTTCATGGGTTCTGTATGGCCGTAGGTATGGTATGCTTGTGTAACATATTTAACTAAAGGCACTTTGTTTTACTGGAAAGAAAACTTCTAATAGATGAGAAGTGATTAAGGACAGATTAATCATAAATTCCTATAATTACTTGGTGATTTCATGATCTAAGTCCTTCCCTGCTATAGAACAGAAGTGGTTTTTTCCCACCTCAAATTTAATTACTATTTCTAAAAGAAACTAAAATTTGGCAATTTGCCAAGAAATAACTAGAAGATTTTTAAAGGTCTCTTCTAGCAGAAACTATATACAACTCAGAAGCAAAATTCTATCATTTTCTTTTATTAAAAATGGAGTTCACACAACTGTTTGTTGGCTAGACCATTAAAACACTTTATCACATACATGAGAAAAAAGAAATAATATACAACTATTGTTCTTCTCTATTCTAGTTTGAAAAAATGATAATTCAAATTTTGTCTTGTGCTTTTGCATTTGGAAAAGTCACTGCTCCGCTGAGAGAATGAGACTATATGTATAAATTCTCCCAAAACATTCATCACAAATGCAAATGTAAATTATGTCATGTCTCAAGAATATTCATTTGCTCTCATGAATTGCCCATTCACAGGGTGTGGATCAACCCATTTTAGCACCAGGTAAGGAATGTTATCTGAATAAAGTTTAGTTATTTTTTTGCACAATAAAATTATTTTGTAACGTGAATCACTGTGTAAAAATGAGGAGGAAAAAAATGTATTCTGAAAGATGTACATGGATTTCTTTCTTCTCTGCAGGCTCTTTTTAGTGAAGCATTTGTAGCTTGGATTTCACTGTGTGACCTTGATGCTTACTGTCAAGCCCTTCAGATAGCGGTTGAAAGCTGTTGGCAAGGTTGAAAGGTAAGTGGAATATTAAATGTTAAATCATTTTAAGAAAACAGAAACCTCTCTATTTAGTAGATGTTATTAATATTATGTATTAAAGTGACATTTGTAAAGGGAGGGACTCTGCAATCTGTTTCAGAATGTATTGCTTTGCTGAATTTCTTCATGGTAGTTTCTAAGCTATAAGCTAATAAAAAAACCTACATAGAGGAAATAAAGAAGGGAAATTGCAAATAATTTTTTCTCTGTATAACTTGGTATCATTAAAACAAGAATTCAAGTTTTCAAATCTAGGTGTGACAGGAGGGAAAGTGAAAATGAGTCTAAAAAATCTGATTTGTTTTTGGATTTACAAATTAGACGAACCTAGTTTTCATTTGATTTGTTTGTTTGGGGAATTTTAGTTGTTAGTTTTTCTTTTTCTAGAGCAGAAAACAAAAGCTGGCCAACCTTAACTGAAATGGAAAGAGTTAATTAAGCATAAGGCCAACAAAGTAATCTTGTCAAAGCTTGTTCATTTACATTATGCTGAATGTCTTTTGTGAAATAAGCCTCAGTCAAACCAGTGTCATCAAATATACCTATTTTGCTAGACAGATTAGAGAAAGCATATCTATTTTATCAGTTTTTTACACTAAACCTAATATGTGAAATGATTACTTAAAAAGTTAATTTAGGTCAGGGGGAATTAAATGAATGCTGCATAAATCATTATTTCTTTTATCTCTAAGAGAGACATTTTTCATCTTTTACATATTTGTGGGTCAGATATTGCCTCAAGGAGAAAGAAATTTTATGAATAATTAAAAAATCATCATTTTTGCTTCTGATGAGAGCACTAAGAAGGGATCTTGGCACATATTCCAGCAAGTATTGCTTATTAAAATAAGACTTTTCTCTTGTATTGGCGTTCCCAGTACAAGAAAGACATGAACCTCATAGAGAGGGTCCAGAAAAGGGCCACAGAAATAATCAGAGGACTGGAACACCTGTCCTGTGATGACAGGCTAAAAGGGTTGGGAGAGTGTTGTTCAGCCTGGAGAAGAAAAGCCTTAAGGGAGACCTTATCACAGCATTTCAATATATCAAGGGAGGATTATAAGAAAGGTGGAGAAAACTTTTAACTAACTCCTGTGCTGGTAGGACAAGGGGCAATGATTTTTCATTGAAAAGAGGTAGGTTTAAATTGTACATACTAAAACAATTTTTTTATGATGAGAGTAGGAAAACACTGAAATGGGTTGCCCAGAGAAGTTGTACATATCCCATCCCTAGAAGTGTTCAAGGTCTGGTTGGAGGAGGCCTTAGGCAAAGACATCTAGTGAAAGATATCCCTGCCTATGGTAAGTGGGTTGGACTAGAAGGTCTCTCAACACAAACCATTCCATGATTCTACTGTGTCTCTGTAATAAATACTTTCTGGAAACAGAATTCATACTTGGAACTTAGGGAATGTGACAAAACAAGCCTTTCTCTGAATTTCATAAACAGAGTAAAAATCATCATAATGAAACACTGAAACCTAGACTAATAAAAGTACTAATTGTGCATTAATATTAATGTAAAGAAATTGATAATCAGAAAAGTCTGGAGAAAACCAAAATTAGCCCTACTGTACCAAACTATTATGAAATTGTAAACACATATCAAATACTGTGATGATGCTAGTTTTTCCATCCAGATTACTGTAAATGAAGTATTTCACCATAGCTTTATACTTTTTCACATTAATAACTCATGTGAAAATTGAGCCCAGAAGCTAATAAGACTCCTACGTAATTTTGTACATTTATGTCCCAGATGAATAAAACAAGTTAAAACATGAAAAATAATTTTTTGGATAAAGAATGGTCAAGTATGGGTTAGGAACCAAGCATACATTTAGTGTTAATAGGTATCATCAGTTATTCCACCTCTAGTGGTTGTGGCCACCAATGCAGGTAATTTTTTACTGAGGTGATTGAGATATATTTCTGCTCTGTATTACTTTTCAAAAACCTTTCTTGTCTATTAGTAGCAGCTCATTCTTCAGATACCAAGGTTTGCAAGTACATACTTAATATTGTAAAAAAATTTATTTTCTCTATTACATGAATTAAATAAGTCACTGTTAGCAGTCTGTTGACATGCAGTTGTTTCTATTCCACTGAATTTCAGTTACACTTGATTTACTATTTGTTTATGGATTAAAAAAAGTTATTATAATTCAAAAGAGAGAACAATTTTAGTGAAATAATTGTCAGTATAAGAATATTTTGGCAATATTTGTCTGGTACTTATTTGTCAGGAATATGAGACATACTCACTTAGGAGATGAATTTTGCTATTCAGTCTTTGCGTGACAAAACTAATTCCAATTCACCTCTATGGTCACAACAAGAAATGTGGTAAGTCTTTGTTCTCTGTAACTTCAAATCATGCAGTTTTCCTAGTCTGACTATGCATGATATACTTTATCTATCTGATGATATTGTACTGCACTGCATTTTGCATAAAATAACATGATGTACATAACGTAACCATAAATTCATCTTTCTTATAGAGCTCGGGAGTTAAATGCTTAACAAAGTGGATTTGATACATGAAATCCTGGTTTCTATATTGACAGGCTTATATATAGTTGCTAATAAAATCATCAATACCTATATTCATGTAATATTATACCAGAGAGGAAAATATACAAAGTAAAAATGTGCAACATATTTTATTGATTGGCTATAAACTCTCTGATTCATATCAGGAGGTGAAAGTAGTGTTTCTTGATGTATTTCAGGAATAAATCCTTTATATCTCATTAAATGCAGACAACCAACATAAGCTATTGTATTTTGAAAGGGTTGATCTCCTGGTGCAATCTTCCATCTGCTTCGGGTGTAGAGATTAGAGGGAATTTGCTACAATTACTTTATGTAATTTGGGTGCGGGTGCAATCCCTCGTCTAAGACTCTCTATATAAATGAAAACTCCTTTTTAATACCTCTGATTTTATTTGTTATTTTAAAAAATTCAACTTTATAATAAAATCATTGTTAGAGATAATCAATTAATGGAAAATGCTACTGAATCTGCATGAGAACAAATGGAAAATCTGAATGATTCTGAGATCAGGATCTAATCTCATATTTCAAATCTTAAAGTACTAGTAATGCTAATTTTGTGACTTTTAGCTATTGTGTTGTTTACTTAATACATAAGGAGATATCTAACAAGCCAAGAAGTCAGTAAGTAGCTTAAAGACTTATTTCTCTGTGTTTTGCAGATCATCTTTAGATTTTATCGATGGCCAACTAGTCTTGTATTACAGAATTGCATTATAAGATTTGTTATGGAAGTGAAGTGATCCCAAAATCTCTTATCTCTTACAGTTTTTTGGCTGTAAGAAGCTAAGAATAGTTTGTAAAGACTTTGTGACATTAGAACAACCAATAAATGTGAACTCTACCATATCTACACTTATAAATTAGGAGGAGGAAAAACATTTATTGGATTAATGGTCACTAGACAAAAGAGACTGTGAAGTGAAGAATTATATTGCTAAAAGTGTGTCAGACAGAAAGGGAAACGTCAAAAAGGTTATTTCCTATTTAACAGATGTCGAATAAAGAAAGCAATAGTTTCTTTTAAAATAAAATATATATATATTTTATTTGGCAGGAAGAATAAGAAACCTGCCCTTTCAGTAAAATATTGTACATAGTTTCTGCAAAACAAATAGTCTGCTTTGAGAGTTGGCACAGAATGCAGGTGACAGCAAGGGTTTGACATTGAGAAATTAAGCTCAGTTCTTTAGTGGCAGGAAACTGCACTCAATGACCAGAGAAAAATATATAACACTCAGCTTGCAAAGATCGGTTTTACTCTGTAAAATGGTTGCCTGTCAAAGGACTTTCTTTATAACTTTTATTAGGGGAAAAAGTAGTTGCATATTCAATTCACTCTCAGTTTCCTTTCAGTAGGCTGAATGTCATCATATGGTAAAGCAATTTCCAAGGAAAAATGTTATTTTTTAAATAATATCTGGATAAGTACAAATCTGCAAGATTTTTTTTTTCTCTATGATCTCTGGAATTACATGACTGTGTTTATGTCCTGACCAAAGACTCTTTTTGTTAAGAGTACTACCGCCTTGAACACTAGAATGTCATATCTCTCTTGTTGGATTGAAGACATCTATGTAGGGAAAAAAAACCCCAAAACAAATATCTAGAACATAGAGGATGGGGGTTTTTTTCTTCTTCACAAATGTAGAGAATAGGGTAGCACTATTAATTTCTGTGATAAATTATATTATGGAGAAAGAACCTGATCTTTCTGGTCTTTACTACATATGAATGAATTGACAGTGACTGTGAATTAGCTTACTGGCTGACATTGTAAAGGAAATTACAATCAGGGGGTGAAATGTAATAGTCAAATTATAACAGAATAATTTCTGATATATTAGAAAGCTTTTTGCCTAAATAAGGCTAAGTTTACTAAATCCTGAATATGGAAAATAACTACCAGTATAACTGTCTAATAGCAATTTTTTCATATTTCTAGTCTGAACAAGAAATATTACCTCTTCAGTTTGCATCTTCATAAAGATCACACATTTGCTTCCCTTCTCTGTGTTTTAATACCTTTGTCTCTTATTATTTTTAATATTCTATGGGTGGTACAGTTGTCTGAGTATTGTCAGATTGTATAAAGAAGACTGGAATTCTGTGAAATTTTCTATTTCCTAGTTCATTCTGTGGAACAGTACAAGAAATCAAAATGTTAAATCTCCTCTTAGCAAAGAGATGACTTGCAGATAATTATAAGGTGTTTTTTGCCTACTGAGGAGATGGAAGCTTTCCTGGTGGTAAGTTAGAAAGGACTCAAAATATGCAATAATAAATTATATTTCTTCTTTCTTAAAAAGAAAAATGCGCCTTAAAAAGGATAAAATATTTTTAAAGTTCTTTGGGGTTATTTCTCTTTTCTTTATTAGTGCCAGCAGTTGCAGATTAAATACCTCTAAAAGCAACAACATACTAATTGCTTTAAAATGCTGTTTTTTCCCCCCCCTCTTGTTTTCAGTATAAAATTTCCCTTAATATGAAGTATAAAAACAACATATATATATAAAGAAAAATGAGCAGATTGTACAATGATGATATAGCTGAACAAATCCAACAAATCAGTGGATATACCAGTCTTTTTGCTTTTCTTCCTTTTCTGTTCTCAGTTGTCTATACTTCTAGCTCTATTTCTCCGTAATGTGTTCCCTTCTGATCCCTTCATGAATTAATTCTGGCTAGTAAGCTTAGATCATACCGTGCAGGGGAAAATAAATAAAAGATTACCTTCATACTCAGATCTCAGAGGGGTCGCTCTAATGACAAAATTAAGGAGGCAACACTGCATGGCAGGAATGAGGAAGGAAGAGGAATGAGAAATTGCTCCTTTTGCAACAACCATTAATAACAAACTGATGGAATACACCATCTATAAGTTGGTTGGGGCTTTTTGTTTGCTTTTTGTCTGCTTTTTGTCTGGTTGATTTTTTTGTTTGTGTTTTATTTTTCAGTTTTTATTTTATTTTGTTGGCCGTTTTTGTTATTTGTTTGCTTGGTTTTGTGGATTTCTTCCCCCAACTATTTTTTAAAAAATATTGTTTGCTTCATGGTTTGATTCATTGGCCTTTAACTTTCCTGAAACTCCAGCCTAAGTCTGATAGTCTATTAGTCTAAAAGCAGTCTATATTTTCACAGCTTTATAACATGATTCTTGTTTAAGTCAGGATTGTTTTTACGAAACAAAATAAAATTAATTATTTCCTTTTTTTTTTCTAGTAATTAATACGTTTCTTTATGTGCTATGGAAATGTAATACTGGTTCAGAATAGAAAACAGTATATTCCTGTGGTGGTTTTACCACAAATTCAGCGATTTTGGAGCAGAGACTCTGAGAGAAGTCACAAACACACCTCAAAATGAAGAAAACACACAAATATCACAGTTTATTTTGCGCAAACACCAAAACCCGACAAATAAAGTGCAAAACAGACAAACAAATTAAATTTTCCAGGTCCCACGTTTGAGGTGAGGACGCTCTGGAGATAGTGCTT
>VYZS01006471.1:0-15270 GCA_013400695.1 Neodrepanis coruscans | reverse complement strand
CAGAATCGTCATGTTCCGGTGCTGCTGCCTGCGCTGCTCGCAGCCCCGGCTACTGCCAGCGCTGGGCAAAGCCGCTGCTTTCGCCGCCGCAGCCACCACTTTGCGCTCCAGCCCTGCCTTGGCTTGGAGCGGGGCCATGGCCGACCCCAGCCCGGGACCGGGATCGCGCCTCCTGCAGTGATTCTGGACGGCGCGAGCACTGCCTGCACTGGTAAGCCTGCGCCGCGCTGCCCGGCAAAGCCGGGGCCGCACGACGCCGAGACTCTGCATCGGACTGGAGCCGCACCTCCCAGCAGCAGCGCCCGCCGTTCACGCCGCCGGGGGTGGGGGGGGGGAAGGGCAACCGAAAAAAAATATGCGGGCATGGGGGCAGGCGGCCCTGGAGCGGAAAGCAGTCGCCGGGGCCGCCAGCGCAAGGCGAAGTCACCGTACCATGACTTAATCTTTTTTAACTTTCATTTTTTAGCCCAACGACACTTCCCTAAGTTGGTAGAAATATACATTAGTAGAAATTCTTCCCTCAGACAGACCTATACTACTGATTTGTTGACTTGAATATTTACTGGAAGTTTAAAAATAACATTAAGCACTTTTTTATTTAAATAATTGGTTAATATTTAACAGTCTTTCAGTTATCCTCATGATCATTCCTATGTTATCAAGATAAATTGATGAAAATTGAGTCTATGAGGTGGAGGAGATATTAATAATGAAATATACT
This sequence comes from Neodrepanis coruscans, assembly GCA_013400695.1. Taxonomy (NCBI): domain Eukaryota; kingdom Metazoa; phylum Chordata; class Aves; order Passeriformes; family Philepittidae; genus Neodrepanis; species Neodrepanis coruscans. Next base: position 14,549 of record VYZS01006471.1, on the reverse strand, counting down.
ATGCAAGCAAATAAATTCAGGTGTTAACATTGATAGGTTAACCCAGTTAATGAAGTTGTTAATTGGTAAATTGGTTAACCCAGTTAATTTGTCATTGCTTCTTCTGAAATAATGTCAGTACAAAGGTTTTCCCTCCATGAATGGACTGATTATGTAAAGAAAAGAAAGCAAATATTTGATGAAGGGAGAAATTATATTTTTTTTCTGATATTAAATGTCGTAAAGAGTTACTTATTTTTCAATTGTAATACATCTTTCTCAAAAAAATTATTCTAAATTTCAAAGGAAAAGTTTATATTCCATTGTTTTAAAATGAAAGAGTATTTATTGCTTCTCCTTACCTCTAGTTGTACATATTTAGGAAAAGAATAATTTTAGTTTCAAGTACACTGAAGAAATATGGTTTTCAAAAGGGACTATGATATATGAGACCTACAAAAATGAAAACTCATTCTTAAGTCATCTTTGAGCATGTACTATAAATAGTTTGTATATCGAGTTGTAGAATAATGCAAATACACAGAAATATGAAGATTAGGTTTTTATCACTCAATCAAACGTTTTGTTTTTATTTATTATTATTTTTTTTCAAACAGAAAATTTTACGCTCCATTAGCTTAATTTACTGCGCTCTTTCTCTCTTCTCTCTTCTTCACATGGAAGAAGACCATTTTCTAAGGTTTCACGTGCAGCCACCTTTAACAAAGAACATAATATTTGAACACTTCAAATGTAATGCTCTAAATGAAGCAATTATTAAAAAAAAAAAATCCCAAAACTTTGAGAATTGGGTAATCTTAGAAGCCAGCAAAAGCAAAATGGTCTGATTATACAACAAGGGAACATGGACGGAGGAATTTTATTTCAGATTCTTACGTCTTCGCAAATAAGGTCAACTATAATTCAGTGGCTGTATGTTCATATAAGATCTACATATAAAAGCAGTTAGTGGGAAAAAGAAGCTACATTTCTAGCAGTACTGTAATCAAGTTACATTGTTTTATTTTTTACTAAAGACTATTATTGTCTACTAGACACAGAAGAAACAATTTCATTATTTTTTGGTACAATTTTAGGTCTTTAATATGTATTTTTTCTGCAATACGAATTAATATCACATGTTTATTTATGACTTGAGAGTGGACTGTCAAATAATATAAGAACATCTTGAATATTTTTTCTTTCTATTTTATGTTGTATATTTAAAATTAATGCAGTTCAGATTTTGTGTAACATGCTCCAGGTGTGGTCTCATCAGTGTTTAGTGGTGGGGAAAGTTTATGCATTTTAGGGAGGCGCTTCAATCTATTGATTTTCCAGAGACAGTCTGGTTAGTTCATTTTCCATAACAGTGACTTGTGGGCACTTCCTTATTTAAATGCAAATGCTGCTGGTGACTCCTCTTAATCTTTATTTTGTTGATTTTGCGTTCTGTGTCATTCATATAATTTCAGACCTTTTGCTCATCAATCCTCTCTATCTCTTCTACACAGGGCTGGTAGCAATTGTTTCCCTCCCCCATTATTCCTGTCTCTAAATACTTTATCACGATATACTAATTTGTATGAAAAGATCATAAACAATCACCAAAAACAGGGGTAGGTCTGCATGTTGTGGCAAGCTGTAAATTGAGAACATATTCATAAAAACTTCTATTGTTTGTATGGCTACTGATTTACCTTAAAGCATTGTCTGTAATCAAAAAAAGATTCCACAATTTGATATAAAAGAATATAAAATTAAACTCCATCAATAAGAAAAGATGTATCATCTGCACAAATTCAGGATCTATAAAACCTTATCTATAATAATATTTTCTTACCTATACTTAATATAGGTATAGCTTTCTTGGAAGTTCGTTTGTCCACCTTTACTTTTCCTAAAGATCTGATTTATTTCTAGATGCTATACAAGTGGTGCAGTTTATTTAGAACCCAGATATTTATATAGGACTTGAAAATATCTAAAATATTCATTTTAGTGCTTAAGTACAAATTTTTCAAATTTGACAGCAGGGAATAAACAAAAAAATACTCAATTTTTGCTCATTAAAACTGGATTATGGTTGAAAAACAGCCCCAAATAATTAAGTCAGTAAGAGAAAAGTCATCCAATTGAAGATAAAGGTGATGTACAGATCAATGTGTTTGCTCTTTAGAACATCTCAGCCTACTTAAAATCAAATGTTTGTGAAACCTACAGTCCTTAAAACAATTGTCTAAAAGACAAGAGGACTGAATAGAACTTTGACAGTTCAATTGCTTACAATATTGTGTAAAAATATTTTATCAAATCAAAAAAATTACTCCTAGGACAAAAAAACCCCAAACAAACAAATAAACAAAAAATCCCAAACAAAACAGTGAAATAACTTAAATTCTGCCTGAAGCTTCACTTTTACCTCAAAAGCAGAAAAAGAGAGAAAAGGAGAATACATCAGCATTTATATAAACAAGTATTAAAATTTTCCTTTGTAAAGAATGAATTACCTCTGTTTGCTTGATATTTTAAATGAAAAAGCATTCATAAAATATTTTTGTCATCTATATTTTAGGTGAATCTAATATCCTTTAAAAATTCTATTTAGCTTCAAAACCAGAAATACCAAGAATTTGTACAGCCTGATTAAAACTTTTGATGTTTCGAGGATTCTCTATCCTTTACATAGTCCCAATAAAAGCATGATTCACTTAATCAATCCTTCTTATAAGCCACTTTCTTCTCCAATATACACATGTAATTTTCTATAATTTAACCAAATATGTATGCAAAACCAGTATGATCTTTTTTAATATTCTGATAATTGTTGTTTTTAATAAGAGATGTTATATAAACAGGTTTATAATAACTGTCATATTATTTATAATAAGCGTATGTTATATGAACATTATATTATATTATATACAATAAACAGCATGGGTTACAATTCATGGCAGGACATGCAATTTTCACATCAATATTGCAAAGCATTTTAATACTAATTCTAAAAGATTTCTCACATCAGCAATAATTTAGTAAATTTATGACTGTCTAAATTATCTGGTGTGGGGCTAAGGGTTACTTTATAATCGGCTTATCACAGACATACATGGTACAATCTATTGCTAAAAATGTAAATTTTTTTGTACAAAATGTTTGTAGTCCATCTGAATGTTAATATATGACAGAAAGGAAAAATATTTTAAAAGTATAGAGTGTCAACATCATATATAATTGCCAGATTGGATGAAAAACATTCATCCCGCACTGACAATATACTTAGATACAAGAATATGTTAATATGGTAACAGTAATAGAATTACCAGATGTGCCAAGGATTTGCTCTAGAGTTAGGGCTACAGTTAGAAATCTTTCCTTGATACATTTAGATTGCATCTTTTTTTCAGATTATCTTGAATTATAAATGCAATACCAAACACAAACCCTAAAATGCTTGTGCAAGCTTAATAAAAAGAAACTGCAGCATGATCTTTAACTTCAGAATTATGTTAAAAATAAAAGTGAAATTAAAATACCAACATTTATCCATGTAACAGTAGCGGAACACAAAGTGGAACATTAAAAGATAATGGTAAATAATAGAGCAAAATCATATTTTCACAATGGAACAATAGCAACTTTTCATTCTTACATATATATCTTTAATTATATAGATAGATACAGATCCTCTTTTAGATATTTTAGGTGAAAATTATTTTAAGGAAAATTATTTCTTTTCTCCCCCAGATCAATGATAATATGCAAATAATTCCTTCTTTAAAATTTCTCTTTTGTTGCTTGAATATTGCAAAGGCAATATACGTTTTTAAGTTTGGATGTATTCTAGTTAGATAACTCACTTATACAAACAGAACAATGAGAGCAATAAAACTATGATTAAAGACTTTTTTTGTTCATGAAACCTCATTCTCACTCATTTGAAAGGCTAAAAGTACAACAGCGTAAAAATTAAACATTTAATGAGGAACTGCAAATAACATCAGAACCAGTCACAAGACACCGATATCGTTCTTATTCACTTTATCCAATGGCAATGATGTCATTATATATATGCAGATATAGCACCAGTCGATACCCCCCTCCCCCAAGTGACATCATGTGACTTACCCTTTCCAACTTAATGAATATATGAAAAAGAAAATATATCTGATGATGTAATTTATTAAAATAGAGGGAGTCTACCATCCAACTGTTTTTCAAATTTAAATTCTGCATTCAGTGATCTGCAAGATCACTGAGCTTTCAGGAATGGCTGCTGAAAGACGTTTTTTCTACAATTATTAATCCATTTGGAAACTAAAAACTTAAAAATTTAAGTTTTTCCTCTCATAAAGAGTTTGTTCTAGAGCTCCAATATACAAGATGAAGCACAACTTCAATGCATAATTATTAGTGATGTCTAAAAGAGAAAATCTTTCCTGACAAGGATAAAGAGCTGGTCTTTAATGAAAGCTTCCAGGTGAACAATGTACATAGGACAGGAATGTCCACCATAGCACCAGTACCCCTTTTTCAATACTAATCAATTATCATGTCTAATGGATACATCCAATCCCAAAAATCGTTTGTCCTTCATCCTGCTCCCCAGGTCTGCCCCTTGAAGCTTCTTCAGGGGATTTTATCATATCTCTCCAGTTTCATGTCCCAAGGAGGGTGTCCTTGCTAGAAATTGTTTTTCCTGAAAAGAACATTAAACAACACTTCATAGACCATGAAAAAGAGCTTTTCTACCATCTTAAGTGTGAGAAGCCATGCAGCTATGCTAAAATCTAGAAATACAAAGTATATAAGAAATCTTCAGGTTCACTAAGACTAGTTGATAGACATGAAGATTGGTATAAATTCTTAATTTTTTATTACAGAGATTGAGTGAAGTAAGCCGTGAACACTTTTGAAAACAATAATCAGAAAGTACAAGTAGACCTCTAGACATTGGGTTTCATTTAATCTCAATTTTTCTAAAGGAAAAAACAAAAATTAATTTGAGTGATCATATACTGCATGCATAGAGGAACTATGTCAAAACAGGTTAAGCCCAGCGCAACTTATTTTCTTCTTTATTTCTGAGATATGTATCAAGGTAAACATTATAATAGATAACGTAAGCAGATGCCTTAGAGCTTCTGGGATTTTGGTACCTTATAGTAAGCCTGTCTTGTAACTTTAGTTGGACTTCTTTTTTTTGTCTTTTTTTTTCTTTTAATATGCCACTGAAACTGAGAACATAGTTATTGTGTAATTTGTTTTAGTTAGTGTGTAATTTGTTGTCCTTTCATGTAAAAGGGAAGTGATAAAATGCTTTTGTCTGTGATAAGAAACACTTTGAAAAATTAATGTATAAGTAGTTCACTAGAAGAAATTAATAACCTGAAGAAAAAGGGAAAAACATGACGGAAAATACATTTGATTATATACAGATATAATTAAGGAAAGCATTCCATTAGTTAAAAACCTTACATCAATGCAATAAATAAAAGATTTATGATGCATGAATTAAAAATTGTAACCTCTTTTTAGACTAAAATTGTATTTAGTCAAATGTTGAACAAAAAGAAAAACGGAATCTCCCAAAAACAAACAAACCCCAAACCAAACACAAAAACCCAAACTCACAATAAAAGCAACAAAACACAGCAATCACAACCAAAAAAAGGAAGCTAAATGTAAGAGATTGTCTCCTGTATCGATTTTAGCTGAAGCAAAATGTATGGCACCAGAGACATTCATCTGTGTGTGAAGAACTGCCCAAACAGCAATTAAACACATAAAGCGTTGTCTTCTGTGCAAAATGTACTGCAATCTGCAAGGTCTGGATTAAACTCTCAGTAAGAAACTGAGGTGTTATGTAGATCAAATAAAGAAGAAAAAAACCCCAAATGAGTATGATTTGCTTTCAGAAACTGGTTTTCAGGGGAATCCTGAATTAAGATTATTTTAAAATACACTCTCACTTAATCTTTCAATCTCATATTTAGCTGTCAGCTTGATACATCTAAGAAGACTTGAAGTGAAGAACTGAGAGTTATCCCAGTTCATTGTTATTATAGGTTTTTGGTGTATTTAATTTCAACTGTTTCATTTTTGTGCTCTTGCTCTCTAGTACATTTAATCGTCTTTAAACAATTATCTGAATTCCTGAAGAAATTATTTTTTCAATGTTAATTTGCTTTCAGAAATCCTTGTTTTTCATAACTATATTAATAAAAAAAGTCCTTGAATAGGCTTAGCATCTTCTCACTGGCATATAAGCAATGTTAAAATTGACATTGACTTCACTGGAACCTCTCCAGTACCTCCTTTTAAAAAATTGCAATGAAAATGAAATTAAAAAATAAGGTAAAAATTAATTGGATGAAGTCATGAACTTCTGACTTCTTTTGGTCTAAGGACTAAATATTAAATGTGAAGTCTTTGGGAATATTTCAGAAATAAGTCCATTGACAGTGATGATGGAAAGAATAACATAAAAAAAGAAAAGCATCACTTTTAGTGTTTATAATAATGACTGAGGATGTGCAATACCCATAGTAAAACTTTTCCTTTGTTTTATTCAAAGAGATAAATGATGTGCCATGTGGCCCAAAAAGTAAACTGTACCTTTTATTTCTCCCTACTAGGCTGAGTTTCTGCTGCAATCCAAAGGAGATCATCCTTGCTAAAATGAATCGGCTACTCTAGGTCAATTCTGATATAAGAAAATAATTTACTGTGTGTTTCTTTCTTGACCCCCAAATACAGAACTAATCACAACAGCCCAAGATGAGCAATTACCTCACAGATTAAATAAAAACTTGAAAGATGGACTCTCTAAATCAATTCCCCACTGAAGGTAAAACTTTTCATACTGTAGTCCTTTCTCAGCTGTGGTACCTGGGGGAATACATTTATCATTTAACTGGGTGCTATTAACAGTTGATCTGAGAAAGAAGATATTCCAAATAAGTCTGCTCATACACTATGAAGAAAAATACCTTTTGGCAGAAAAACAATGTTTAAGATAGTGTTGTACATAAGCATGATGACTACTAAGTACTTTTGTGCATTTACTGTTTAACAAAGGATTTTATTCAGTGTCATTGGCCCAAAGGACCTACATATTTCTGTATTTCTCTTGTGAAAAGAGGGTTGAAAGATGACTCATCACCCCCCACACACACATGNATTTTCAGCTACTTTTCTAGCATTGTTAGCAAGACCTTCTATGTACACTCTTTGTATTTGGTTTTATTTTCTCTCTTCTTTTTTTTTTTTTTTTTTTTTTTTTCCAGTTGTGAATCTCCCTCAGTCTCCCCCTATCAATATTCCCAATTTACTGAATTTGGAGTCAGAGCAAAAGTATTTCTCACCTTCAAATTTAGACACTTTTATTTCCACTCTTCTCAATCTCCTACTGACATAGTATGATGTATTTCTTTCCCAGCAGATTCTGCAGACTCTCAGATTTTTTGCTTGTGGCTATGTAATACAGAACCTGATGAGGTGTCTGTTTTGCTTTGGCTCTGTTTAACTCATTATTCTTAAATACAAATTAACTGATAATATATGGAGAGAGATTTAACCACAACAATACAACTCCGTGGTTAAAAATGATTTAATATTATTTACAAGTTAAGTGTGTTAGGAATTTAATTTCATATGTATCACTCCCTGTAAGAGATGTGTCAGGAAGATTTGTCTCTTAATAAACACAAAGAGTATAGATATAGATTTGATTAATCATTTAGATAATTAAATGTGAATTAACAGATATTTCATTGAGAGAATACATTAGGAATACTCCCCAGCTATTCCCTTTCCCTCTGCCAGCCTAGATGCACAAAATGAATATTTACAGAAAATAACAGCTCCCCAATAAGGGTTTTTATCTAGGCAGACAGAGCTTGTGTTTTTCACAACTGTACTTAAGTGACCCACATATTATCATATAGCAGCATCTCAGTCATCACAAGATACTAATAGAAATTAGTGCAAAAATGGCAATAAAATCTTCCATTTGGTAATCAAAAGCATAATTATTAATGTCAGTAGAAGTCTATTATAAGTCACAATAGTGAATGGGAGCTTCAAAAGTAAGAACTTGACCTCAGAAATGCTATCAGCAGAAAAAGAAATATCATTATGTCCATTCAACAAGTTATAGACAGACAGAGAAATTAAGATTTTCATTACTAAATTACAGACATTTGTATTCAAAATGAGAAATGGTCATAAATTCTCTCCTAAGTACTTTTATTGTAATTTTTGTTACAATTCTTTATGTAATATAATAAAATTGATTAATTTATTAATTGTGTTCTAATTGTACTTGACTTCTCATTCATTCACTTTGGAAAAACACCATGTCTGTCATTTATCTTTCTTTAAAAAGTATCTTGTAAATGAACAAAAAATAGTTTGCAACTGCAAGCAGTCAGTGCTATGCTACTGATACAAGCCACACTGGAAGAAGTGTCTATATTTTAGCTTAAAATTGCATTAGTTAGAAAACTCTTGCAGTTTATTTTGTCGAAAAAAACCCAATATTGTTATAAAGTTGAAGATCATTTGGTTTAATACTACCTTCCACTAAATCACTGATCTGTTACTGTCCGATAGCAAAAATCATTTACCATGGTAGCACTTCAGTCTTCATAACATTTTATGCATCTTGTTCAAGTAGATAACATAGTGGAGTAGAAAAAAGGAAAATTTTTTTGCCTTCAGGTAATATATACGTGACCTACATTAATTTACTTCATGGCACTTTTTAGGCTATGAGTGATCTACCAAAAGGAGTGTGGGGTGATCCAGCAAAACCCAATTCCAAACCGTTTGAAATCCATACTTCTTTTGTTCTAGAAATAACAAAATTTTTCCATACTTTACTGTGATGAATACTTTGGTTATCTTTTTTGGGTTTTTTTATGTGATTTACACTGAAAGCAAATATCCAAAGAATTTTCCACCCGTCTGATAATATGATGGGATCTGAACTATTCTGTGTTTACAGAGTAAAAAAATCGCTAAAGCAGTTTTTGCTTTTTTTTAATGATTCTAACCATTGCTTATAATACAGGGAATAATTTGATGGACCTATGGAAAAAAAATGGAAAACATCAATGTACACTATCCTCTCACATACTGATCTACACAGTTCCCTGCACACCAAGAAACTGCTTTACAAGACTGTAACTTGAAATAGTGTTTACTGGGAGGATTTTTCCATAACCTTTTGACATTTCACATTTTTTACAAGCTGAAGCATAAATTTTTGCTTACCATTCCCCTTTATTTTCAATGTATTATTAATGCCAGAATATTGCAATCTGCTCTGTCCCTGTAGCAGAAATAAAAAATACTGTTGCTTCACAACTAAATAAATCAATACCTATAAAAATAAAAATAAAATAAAAAATTAAAATAAAATGCAATGTCTCTGAGTACTTAAAACTTTCGCATGATGGGACGTATTTTATTTTAGTTGATTCTTGCCACTATGAATGACTGTTGATTTTTCCTTTATTAGAATGAAGACAATATTTCAGTGAATAAGAAATTATATGAATAATGTTAACTACAGATGGTTTTGCAAGAAAATACACTAACCTAAAGTGGAATATTCCCAAAGGATTTATTTATATATGTTCTTGCACTCCTTGATGCCTTAATAGCAACTTCAATGGAAAGCTTCCAAAGGATTAATTGCTTAGCTTTGTACAACTTCTTTATTTATCATCATTAACAGGCTTGTTTGAAAGAGTTTTTTCACAGTGTAATGTATCATTTACTGAAATTCTCTTTCTGGCCAGCTGACAAAAGCAGTATATTAGATGTTATATTGTCTAATTTTATGGCCTGATTTTAGCAATAATTTCTAATTTGTGAGCCTCAAGACACAGAAAGATAGAGGAGTAGAATATTGTAGCTCAAAGCTTACAACTCTCCCCATCAGAGCTATATCTAAGATAGAATAAAACTTTTGGGAGAATGCATTTATTATAAAACTTGTGCTGAAAATAATTAAGCAATTGGAGAGATTTTCTAGATTGCCCAGATTGGGGGAGGAAATCATTAAAGACCAAAACACACCACAGAATGTTTGCTTTGAGTAATAGTAGCAGAATGTAATAAATTCTAATCTAATCAAAACAGGTATTGAGGGCAATTGAACTGTTTAAAAGTAAATCATTATATTTAGATTATTTTACAGAGTATATTTTTTACTGATTTTTATATCAAGATTTCTCTGTAAGTAGTAGCAACAATAAATTAGCTGCAAAATAATTGGAGCCAAAATTACTATGCAAAGCACAATCAGTACAGTGAGTTCTTCTTATAAAATCTGAATGCTAATACTTTATTTTGTATATGGTGAAAATATAGACTTCATACATTAATTAAATTTCTGACATTTTATAAACTTCTCATGTTGTAATTTATTAAAATTGCTACTCCATTTAATAATTTTTTCGGATGTTGTAACAACAAAAAAAGGTTAATTTTTATCTTAATATGTTTTCTGTAGAGATAATTATTTCTTACTACCAGTTTTTCTAGTAAGGAGGCATTAACAAATTAAATAAGAAAATAACTCACACATGCAGTTGAAACATCAGTCACACTATTGTCACTTCAGTTTTTTTTAATCTGAAAAAAAATATATGGTTACCTATTTTCATAAAAATTTACATAGAATGTAAGGAAGAATTAAGGGAGTTGTTTTGGGTTTTTTTTATCATAGAGCAGAAGACTAGGATTCCTCTTTATTGCATTCTTTTTTAGCCTTCACAAATGAGTTTTTTAGATAACTAATATGAAGTTAGCTCATGTTCTGAACTTTGTAAGTACTTCCATTCACAGAGATTGCATTTGCATACGTTATATTAACATAACTTGTTTTCAAAAGTCTGTTTCTGGTTAATCTTTCCTAAGTGTGTTTATTGGAACTTTTCAAATTCTTCTCTTCACTTGAATCATGGCTACCCTAGATAAAAGAAAGAGAGTGGAGCTTTCATATCTGAAAGCAAGGTCTGAGGACGGGCTAATTAAACTAAACAGCAGGTGTGGGAACAAGTTAACTTGGCTGCCCAGCTGGTGAGGGCAGAAAAAGATCCCTGGCCTTGAAGCCCTTGTTTTGAGAAAGAGCATGAGGATGAGAGAGCATGGATGCTGATACCAGCATGATAGGTGGCCACCAACTGCATGAGAAAGTGTGCATGTGAAGTGAAAACATGCAGTTGCAAAGTTGTGAGAATTCTAATAAACTATTTGACACAGCAGGCACTGTTTTACAAAGAGCAAAATAAAAGGGGACACACAGCAGGGGCTAAAAAAAAGGAGACAGAAAAGACAAGCATGTGAAATCCCTTGTTCTATTTGTGTGTGTGCAGACTTGCTCATCCATCACAAATAGATAATTAATTTCACCGATAATTAATTGCCCCAATAATTAGTGACCCCAATAGGACGGAATCCTGTTATAACAAAAAAAAAAAAAAATGGCTACGCATTTAGAGGTAATGGGCAAATTCCTTAGAAAATGAGATTCTCAAAAATCTTCCCAAACACTGAAGGCACCATTTTTCAGGAGGTTAACAAAGCAGCAACTGTATGATAATATAAAAAGGTTCACCAGAGTAGGTTAAAACAATCTTATTCTCTCCTCTCTACAACATTTGTGTATACTAAGATTAGAAAACATTCTAGTTATGCAGTGACAATTATGTAGACTCCATATATAACAACACAGAACGATTTGGATTGAAAAGGATATTCAAAGTTTATCTAGACCAACCCACCTGCCATGGGCAGGGCCACCTTCCACTAGAACACATCATTCACTAGACGTCTTCAACAATTTATTATTAGGTTCTAATTCACTTTTAACTTGAACTAAATTAAGGTAACAGGCACAATAAGAGCACTTAATGACATGAAAATATGAGTAAGCTGATATAAAATGCATGAAAGCATAGGAGGAAAAGCACTGTCTATTTGTATTTGATTTAAATCTGGAAAGTCTCATTTTCTTAAAGCCAATTAATTTATGATAAAGGCTTTTCTGCCACAGTCATGGCCATGGATCCTGTCTTTCTATGTGTCTCATGTCTCAGATGATATCAGATAAACTTTTCTCCTACAGGAAGAAGTCAGTTTTCACAGCTCACATGCTTTTTGTAGTCCTGTAAAGAAACAAAGTGATATAATTTCACACTTTGCTGAAATCCTAGTGTATTTCTATTTGTCATAGGAGAGAGCACTTCTCCTAGGACAACAGNGACGGGCTAATTAAACTAAACAGCAGGTGTGGGAACAAGTTAACTTGGCTGCCCAGCTGGTGAGGGCAGAAAAAGATCCCTGGCCTTGAAGCCCTTGTTTTGAGAAAGAGCATGAGGATGAGAGAGCATGGATGCTGATACCAGCATGATAGGTGGCCACCANTTGTTCAGCCTGGAGAAGAGAACAATTTGTGAAGGCCTCATTATGGCCTTCCAGTGACTAAAGAGGACCTACTAAAAAAATAGAGAGAACAATTTTTATACAGGCAGATAGTGATTGAACAAAGGGGAATGGTTTTGAAATAGAAGAGGAAGANTTGCAAAGTTGTGAGAATTCTAATAAACTATTTGACACAGCAGGCACTGTTTTACAAAGAGCAAAATAAAAGGGGACACACAGCAGGGGCTAAAAAAGAGACAGAAAAGACAAGCATGTGAAATCCCTTGTTCTATTTGTGTGTGTGCAGACTTGCTCATCCATCACANCATCTCTGCCCATGACACGGTGTTTGGAACTAGATGATCTTTAAGGTTCCTTTCAACCCAAATCCTTCACTGATTCTATAATGTGAAGAATAAACTGTTGTACTTTATTTCACTGGATGTCTATATGCCTTAGAATGTTTACATTTGACCTTGATTTTGTAAAATTAGTTCCTAATTTTTTTCCACCACTATTACAATTCGGGTTTCAAGAGTCTCTGACCAACTTCATGCTGAAAGATGTATATGTAACAGTAAAACTAAAGTTCTAGACAAAGAAAAATTTCTAAAATATTAATTACTAGCATATGAAGTATTGTTGAAAAAGTGAAAGATTGCTTATATAGAAGTAAACAATTTATTTTTCATCCAGAAAATTCCCAAGTTATACATAAACATAATTTCTACACTGTCAATAGTCAATTGGCCCCAGAATAAAAAATAGACAAACCACCAAACACTTAAAATAAGACAAAAAAGTTTCAATTCTTTTTTACTGTGACTCATGCCTACATGGCAATTACTATTACTCATTGCAGGGAGGAGTTTTTCTGTATTTTAAGGATGTTATTTAGACTTCCCTGTGCATCTTAAATCCATTTTAGTTCATCTGCTTGCACCACATATATTTACTGCTTGCATCGCTTAAAGGAAAAACTATTATATGAAGTGTTTTTCAAATAATTTCTTTCAAGCCAAGAAACTTTTTTTAAGTTATACAAAGTTATTTTTTGTAACAAATCAGACTATGGAAAAATACATTCAGTAATTGTATGCCATATGTTTTCCAGTTCAATCACTGTTTCTACGTTAAATAATTATTTTTTCTTATATATTCCTCATCTAACACTTTAATTCAGACTTTATATGAACCTCCTTGGTCTCAAAAGTAGATAGGCATCAGTTGCCGGAAGTGTATGGATCAGACAAATCTTAGGGCATCTTAATTATTTGTACGTTAGAGAGTATTGCCAATATTTCATAAAATTATTTCTCCATTTAGATTTTAAAATATTAGTTACTTCAATTAATTTTTTATGTAACAAATAACAAATATATTTTGCGATATATCATTTGCTTTCATGTAAATGATTTCATGATATGAAAAAATTTCTGGCAATTATTGTGCTTGCTGTTAATATAGCCACAGAGTGTGCTTTTGTAATGGTTCCAATTTCATCTCCACTTACTGGGTTGCTGTTCATAAAAGGTGGGCTTTGTACAAGTGAGCAAATTATCTTTGAATGAAACCAGACAGTAAGACCTAATCAGGAGTTTCTCTTTTGGAAAAAAATGGATCAATGAGTGGGCACAATCTTGCAGAATGTACTAGCACATATGTGCTCACAGAAACTTTTGAAAACATCATGTTGACAGACCACACTTTGGAGTACCTCTTGTGTGACATAAAACATAGCTCATGTGTTTTTATATTTGCTATTGCACTCAATTTCCTTAGTGACTGTGGTGGTTTTACCACAAATTCAGTGATTTTGGAGCAGAGACTCTGAGAGAAGTCACAAACACACCCCAAAAATGAAGAGAACACACAAAAAAATCAGAGTTTATTTTGCACAAACACCAAAACCCGACAAACAAAGTACAAAACAGACAAATCAAATAAATAAATTTTTTCCAGGGCCCTCGTTTGGGGTAAGGACGCTCTGGCGAATAGTGCTTGTCTCTCTCTCTCTCAGAGCCCAGCAAAGAGACTCCACGGTATTTAGAAGGGAGCGTCTTGAGGGCCCCTTTGCCNAATAAATTTTTTCCAGGGCCCTCCAGGGCCCAAGGACGCTCTGGCGAATAGTA
>VYZS01006458.1:0-15742 GCA_013400695.1 Neodrepanis coruscans | reverse complement strand
CTTTGCCCGGGAGTAGTGCCTTGGTTTGTATCTATTTTAGTTTAAATCAGCAACCTCGCACACACTTTTATATGGAGGGGAAGGTGAGTAATGATTAAAAAGTAACCAGGCTTTTACCTATCTCGTGTGCTGAATTCCTAGCAGCACTTTTTTTTCTGCTTCCATCTGGTCTAAAGGTGGTGCTTAGCACGTTGCTCTTAGCAACTGTCTTCAGGAATGCTTGTTTCTTTGGACATGGCTAAATGGGTCCGTATATCATTGTGGGGTCTATTTTGCAATCAGGTTGGTGCATAATCATGGCCGTAAATTAAGTGACAAGACTGCCTGTAATCTAGCACTGTCCGGCTGTCTGTCCTTCCACAAACAGAGATTCCTAACGGGCCCTGAGCTCTGATCTCTAGAAGTATGAGTTACTTTCGGAGTAGCTATAAAGCAGATCTGTTCCCGGCGATTGGACTAGCAAGAAATGTACTTTCCTTCTTTAGAACGGCATTCCCTCTGAATTTCCAATCCAGTGTATAGTACACAAGACTGTACCTATAGAGACAGCCCTGGAGAGCAGAGGTTTGGCAGTGTGAGAATAACAAATAATGCCGAGACTGAAAGCTAATAACAGTGCGACTCTGGAATCAAGTGACAGTGGTGCATGCATGTGTTTTACTGGACTAACTTCCCTTCCCAACTGCATCCTGCTCACACAGCTGGCCAACGATTTGTGCTCACTCCATTGTTTGTAGCAGCGAAAACCCCCTTGTCGTGCTTTTTCTTGTCTTTCAAAATAATTGTCGTCAGGCCATCACTGAGCCTTACAAGTAGAAAGGGAGAAGTTGGCGGGTTTATTTTATTATGGAGAATGTATGACGTGAGACAGCACAAAAAAGACTTTTGCCCTGTTCATCCGGGACTGTTGCACATCTGTGTTTTAAGGAGTCTGGATTTAGCCTCGTCCAGGTGTAGAGTCACTCTGTCTGTGCTCACGAGAGAACTCCTTCTCCAAAGGGAACATTTCTGTCTTTGTGTAGGGCATGGCGGAGAGGAGGGAGGCTGGAGGGAGTGAGCTGTGAAAATAACCTTTGGTTATTTCTGAGGAGAAATGCCCCGCCTCCCCTCCCGGGTTCCCCTCCTATCTGTCCCTTCGGGATGTCCTTGCGACCAGGAGGACGGGATGCCGTGGAGTCCTCCCCGAGGAGAAGCGAGAGCTGAGGAGATTCCCTCCAGAAGGCAGCCTGCCAGCCCCCGCTCTTCTTCCTCAGCCAGCAGCGCTATGGCAACAGGGGAGAGCTTGAAGCCTGCCAGAGCTGCAGCCCCCTCATGCCTCCTGTGCAAATTAGCCACCATGGATTCGCATTGTCCTTCCCACGGCTCCTCTTATTGTTGGGACTAGTCAGTATGTCCTTTCTCTCCCTCTTTCTCACTCTCAAACTACTTTTTAGCAACCGCGCAGGGAAGTCGAACGGCTTGGGTTATCTGTCGAATGAGGGAGATTATTTCTGCCTCCGTCTTAAGAAGGAAACACGGGGAGAGGCTGGTGCGACGGCACCGTTCTCTCCACAGCGACACTTGCTCAGGCATCTGGACAGCCGCCTGATGCTGCTGCTGGAGTTAGGCAACGTGGTATTCGGGCATCACACCCTTCCTAAATGACATTGCTTCACAGAGCATAGGACCAAGCCCCCTCCCCTGACCTTTCTGAATAGTTTCCCACAAGCAACCCCAGGAAAGGTTGAAACTTGTGCATACGGTACGAGGGAGTCAAATGGCAACAGTCCTAAACCGTTTCTGCGGTTGCTGAGAGTAAAAGGCCAGATCCCATCTTGACGAGGGAGAAAAGCAGCAGCCTAGTACTTGTCTCTCCGCAGTGGTAAGTGTGATGGAAACCCTTTCCTTATCACTTGTCACCGAACAAAAGCCAAAATAGTTGACCGCCGGCAAATCTGTTACGTTATCGGAGATCACGTTTCGTAGCTCTCTGATTAGTGTTCGCACGTAAGCGCAGACCCAGGACAACAGCTCATAAGAAATCCCAGGGAACTCGGCGGATCCAGAGCCCAGCCGAGCCGCCCCTCTGCCCACGACCTGGGCAGGAAGGGCTGCCCGGGCCGAACTCAGCCTCTAGATCCCTCAGCTTTCTTAGGTCTCCTCTATCTACCTTTACCTCCTGAGGACATCCCAGCACCCCATCCCTGAAATTCTGAATTAACAAACCATTAAGAGCTGTCAATCATCAGTAATTGCTCACTTCTGTTTTCAGACACTCGCCTCTTGTCTTGCCCAAGGCAGTAAGCGCTTGGGCTACTTAACCCGCTTCTTTCCCCACCTACTACTACATGGAGCATGATTGTCAGCTCTTTGAAGTCTGGAGTAGTCTAAAATGCCCTCTTTTATTTCAATTGTCCATTTCTGGCCTTGTCTCTAGTGCTGTGAGCAATTTGTCTCCTACAGCAAAGGTGTGAAGGGGGACCTGTGTCTGAAAGGTGAAAGCTGTTTGGACATTGCATTTTCTGTCGGCTAACTCATTATTCGTGAAAGTGTGGTGAAAGACTAAAGACCTCTACTGCAGGGGCCTCAATGGCCTGATAAGTGTTAACACATTTTCTGTGATGTTTTATTTTCTCCAGCATATTCAAGAAGGGTAAAGACAAGTAGAGGCCTATACCAGTAGCTTTGACTTTTTGTTACTTTGGTTGCCTGACTTCAAGCAGATGAGAAAGAGATCTGAATGTTTTGTGTTATGGTGAACCATAAAGGAAGGGGGTGTGTGTGCGCGTGTGGCTTCTTCTACCTTAAAAACAAAAGCAATTCAAGACAGGATGGAAAAAAACCTTTCAAGGAACAAAAAGAGATTTTTGAACTCTTACCAGAAACGTTTCATACTACTATTTTTTTAAATTTATTTTTTAAAATTTTTCTTAACACCCCCCGTCCCAAACTCTAACAAAGCCTAGCACTTTCCTGTTGCCCTACATAAAACAGTTATTATAGCAAACCAAACCTTATATAACCATGTACTGTTAGGGATCTAGGGAAAAAACCCTTTCTCAGCTTCTTTCTGGGAGTCCTGAGAGGGGAATCGCTAGACGCCTGATTCTTCCTCTGTGAAGATTCAGCATGGGTTTCGTCTGGCATACTTCTTAGCTGAGCTCCTTTGTCTCAAACAGATTGAGTTTATCTCCATATAACTGTTTTTAAGAGCTTGAACGTAGCAAAACCACAGAAGAGGCCGGCTTGTCACATTCACTGCAGGTGCTGTTACCTAGTGGGTGTCAAACCACACATTTCTGAGAATCCAGAGACCATTTTAAAATCGTAGCATTTAAAACCAGATAAGCCATGGCACAGCAGTGGGAGCTAGCTCTGTGCAGAAATGCCTGAGACAAAAGTTCAAGTAAAAAATACCTGCTGGGTAATCGAGTAGAGCTTTCTTAAAGGACTTGTATTCTCTCCTGAGTGTGTACTTTCTTTCGATTTTTACATTGACATCCTTTTAGTGGAAGGAGGTAAGATTTCTGCCTGTATTTGAGACAAATGAGAAAATTTACATATCTGGTTTTAGTGGGGAAGGCAGCCTGCCTTTAAGTTAAGAGTGCTATGAAAATCTTCAAGCCAAACACCTGTGGCAACCCTAGGGGGTTCACGTCTTAGCAAGTTCAGCATTCAGAGCCAATAAAAAATTTACTGCCAAGGACAAGAAGCTTTCGATATCTATTAACATCCTCACAGAGAGGAGTTCAAAATCAGTCTTATAAACAACAACAGAAATCTTTGCAGGAAGAGCAAGGTTAAGAGCCTCGGGAAAGCTGCAAGGAGGTGAGGAGCATTGTTATTGACTGGTCTAGATTAAACAGCACAGAGGAAGATTTCAATTTGATAACGTCACAGCCCTTCCTGTTTTTCTTTGCTGCTTCTGCTGACAATTTTGTAAGGTAATTAAATTGGCTGATTGAAGTCACAGTGGTCATGGGGTGATAAAGACCATTTGGATTTAATGGAATTTAGAAACAACGGTGCGCTGCACACAACTGTCACAGAACTAGAATTTTAATGACTCATTCAGGGTGCTGACTATATAGAACGTCCTGGTCGAGTTTAATTGAAAGGGCAAAGTAGATTAGCTGTATACAGTCTTTATTGCACTAGATAGGGGAATTAGAATTATCCTTTTAAAAGACTCATTATTACATTATCAAGATTTAATGTAGGTTAAGAAAGCTTTCATCCACGTGGGCTCTCTGGAATATCCTCAGATCCTCTCACCCAGTGTTTGGAACACCAATAACCCTGTAAAATGATTTTCATACAATTGTCTGATAGCTTGGATGTTGAGAAGTATAACGCTTCTTACTGACTGCTACTTGTCTTTTGAAGAGATGCAAAGTTCAAGTAATACCTTCAATTTAAATGTTTTTGCTGAATGGAACGGTTTCTGCTACCAGAGATAAGAAATTAGAGAAAAAGAGATTTTTCTAAACTCAGACATTGGAGGTTTTTTTTTTCCCATTTATTTATGTATTTATTTTATACTAGAAAAAATCCCCTCAATTTAGGAAAAAGCAAACTAAACATTTTGTAGTAATTGTAAATAAAATAAGTCTTTGTCCCCTTCTTAATATATTTACCTCGTCTGTTTCTGAGTTTTAACCTTCATCCTCTTTAATCTCTTTCAGAGGAACAATTAGTAGAAGGTCTGTCAATAGTGCAAAATAGAAACTAGAACGTGCCTTATTTCCATCCTCCCCAATCTGCAAGTCAAATTATTTTTTCCCGAATAAGCTTTTAATAATGTTATGCCATAATGTATGTTGGAAGATTAGATTAAACAATACGATAACATAATGATTTAATGTCATTATGCTGTTACATCTTAATTGGAATATAATCAAAGATCACTGTCATATTAATACTTATAATTTTGTGTGTGTCCTGTGCCATCCATGTTTTGTTCCCCCTCTCTCTTCTCAACCACCTCCTCCCCTCAAGGTCTTTTGGTTCCTTTATTATGCAGTAATAATTATCTTAGGCACCTTCAGTTTAAACAGCCAAAACCTTCAGTAATGCAAAGAGTACAGAATAAACATGTAATGGCCATTATTCCAATATTGGAGGTCAGTCAGGTCTGGATCTAGTTAGATGTTATTGTAATGTTATGTAAAAAGCTAAACCAACTCAAAAACATATTTTAAATTTCATTAAAAACAATTCTAAATGAATTAAAACACACTGTTTTTTGTTTTTGGTTTTTTTTTGGTTTTGGGTTGCTTTTTTTTTCTTTTTGGCAAAATTAGAAATGACCCATGGGTACAGTGTTCGTGACTGCTCTGTTTACATTATCTGCAAAGATAAGTTTGCATCAAAATTTGCAAGTGATTTGGATCAGCCATGAATCAGACTTCATTGAACATTAGTCTTGTAATCCAAACTGCTATTGAAATATAACTGAAGTATTGTTAGGCTACTTTGAAATGAAATACATATTTTTAAATAGTATTTTTTAAAAAGTGTCTTCATCTCTAGATGTTTGTGCCTGAGTGATAGAAAAACAGGTTCCTTCTTAGTATGAGTGGAGACTATGGTAGGGGTAGTTTAATGTGCAGCTACACTGTAGTGCTTAGATCACAAAGTTTGTTCTTGGTTCACAAGAAATGTTTTTGTTATCAATGCACTGGCAGGTAAATTTGTTTGTGGGTTTTAGAGAATTTCATCTTTGGAAAAATATACAAATCCACATTAGCTGAATGTCTGTTTTATTATATTAGTATTTCCATTCCCAGGCTTTTTAAAAACTTATTTTTTTTCAAGAAAATACCTACTGAAATTTAAAAGTCAGCTGAACTAGGTATGCCAAAAATATTTGTCAATACTTCATAATGACACCACCCCCCCCCAATTGTTAGAGTCACTAATTCTTGTATAAGGCTTAATAACACTCTTGCTTTGCTGTCAGAAACTATTGTTCAGGAGACTTGATGTGCTTTTAAATTCAATTCTATGATTACTTTTTCCCTGCTTCATTTCTTCTATCTTTAGATTTTACTGTGTGTCGCTTTTTAAAAAAATTTAAGAACATTTAATCTGATTTCAAAGTGTGTAGCTAAATCATAGTGTTGTATTTTTGCAGAGGAATGTAAAAAATTTGTTTCATGGTTAGGCAGAATAATTCTCAAAGAAAAAGTTTTGGGTGTGTTGTCTTTTT
This sequence comes from Neodrepanis coruscans, assembly GCA_013400695.1. NCBI lineage: Eukaryota > Metazoa > Chordata > Aves > Passeriformes > Philepittidae > Neodrepanis > Neodrepanis coruscans. Next base: position 9,552 of record VYZS01006458.1, on the reverse strand, counting down.
TTTGTTTTTAAAAAAAATTTTTGCACCTTGAGTCATTTGATCCCTTCCCCTCACTTTATATTTTTCCTTACTTTTTAAAATAGTGAAATCGAAAGTGATTATTTATCTGCATGTTTGAATGTGGGTTTTTTGTGTTTTTTTTTTTTTTTCCCCTGGTCTATTTTAGAAAATCTCTGATTTTCTAACTTTCTGGGAAACTCAATGAAAAAAGTAAAAGATCTGGAAGTTCTCATTTCTGTCTTAAAATTAAACTTCTAGTTTAAGCCATGCCTTAGGGCTCCTCTGCAGTATTAAGAGAAGGAAAGAGGCAGAAGGATTAGACAAGATTGACTTAGAGTGGATAACTCTTACATGGCTAAAGTTAGTCTAGATGAGCCATGCCTATCATGAAATCAGCAATATGAAGGAAATCAAAGTGGATTGAGTAAGGTTTTTTGTTTTCTTTACAGGTTTTAGTGTTTGTTACCACAAACTGAACTCACTTTCTCAGGTGAAAATTTAAAAGGGAAAGATTAATATACTAAGGGCTCAACAGTTTCTTCTTGACATGACAATATAAGAAATGCTGAAACAGAGATTGCTCACTCATTCTGCTAAAAATTTGCCAGCAAACGGGTGGTGCTTGTTCTCACAGTACGTAACCATAATTAGTCCTGTAAATAAGGACTTATTTGTGAATATATGTATTTAACTGATTACTTACTCTACAGAAGTTTATTGAGTAAAGCTTATCAAGGTTGTTTCAAAAGGTGTGGAACTACTTCACTTTGGAAGACCTTACTATCACCATATTTAACTCTTTCTCTATCTCTGGTAAAATATTTCAAATTAAGTATCACCTTTCTCTGAATATAAAAATAGCTATTACTTTGTAATGGTTTTTGCCACTAGGTAACTAGGATGTTGATTTTAAAACACTTTTTATTGCTTATACACAATTAGCAGGCAATAATCCAGATAAATTTATTAAGGGTAAGTTTATAATTGAACTTGCCATCCATTTGGGCTTTCGTCTTTCTCTAGGAGCTAAATATATACCAGCTATTTCAATCAGTTCAAGAGCTAAACATATATCAGCTATATCAATCAACTCACATTTATGCTGTTATTTAAAAATTGCACAATTAGGACATGATTTACCAAAGAGTCCCTAATTAAAATAATTACACTAGAGAGCATGAAACATTTACAAGAAAATCTGAGTCTCATAGCTCACAATGTTAAAATTTGAATTTCACTTTTGTTAAGTGTGCAAGCAAATACTTTCAGTCCTGCCTCAACAGTTCTCATTTCAAAACTTTGAAAAAAACAGTTATTTTACTTGGAAACGAATCAATTCTTCCTTTCCTACTTCTATTTTCAGAATCTGTGCTTTATCATCAGTCAATACCAACTCCCTAGATTGTCAGAGATGTACAGTCCTTGATAGTTTAGTGATAAGTTGATTTATGATAGCATATTTTTATTTTTACTCCAGGGATGATATGAAACTGTGTAAAGGATTATATGGATACACATATATATACGTATGTATACATATCTTATATGTAGCTGTTCACAAGTACAACCAGGAAAAGTTTTTTCACCCAGAGGGAGGTTGGGTACTGGAACAGTGCAACTAGCACTGGAAATCCCCAGGGAAGTCATCACAGCACCAAGCCTGTCTGAGTTCAAAAAGCATCTGGACAATGCTCTTAAACACATGGTGTGATTTTTGGTGTGTCCTGTGCAGGGCCAGGAGTTGTGCTTGATGATCCTGATAGGTTTCTTCCAACTCAGCATAGTCTATGATTCTATAATTTATGGATCATATATGGAAATAAGATATCTTGCAGTGTTCTTTAGTGTGCTGATTATCCTTTACATTTCTGTTCAGGTCGGTGGCTTATGTCAGCATGAAATGTAATAAGAATCAGAGCTGTAAGTTGCAGGACACTGTTTATAAAAAGAGTGTTTTGCATCTCTCTAATGCTAAAAATAAGTAATTATTAAAGTCCACAGAAATTGTCAGTTTTTCCTAGGTATAGGAATTGCCTGTATGAATTTGTGATAGAATTTCTTCCTAAGGTATGTGACTAGGTCCATAATGATGTTGAATACAGCACTTTTCTAGTCAAACCATCTGTGCTGCGTAACATTAGCTCAAGAGCTCATTTCATAACCTGTTTTTCCTTGACTTTTTTCCCCCAATTATCTTTTAATGCTACACTACAGTTTTTTTACTGTTAAGTTTGTTGTTCACTTATTGACCTTAACAGTGTTTACACATGTACTATAAAACATAATATGATAAAAAATAATTTTGACCGATGGTTTTTTCAAGTTGAGAAAAACATTGGTTAATGCAGTTCAGTAGTAACAGTGCAACTTATTCCACTGATCAAATACTTTAACACAATCAGAAACATTGTGCTATGTAGAAGTACATGTATATAACAGTAATGAACATGAAGATTATATATTCTGTATGAGAAAAGTATGATCTGAAGCGATAACTTTATTGCTGTTCTGAAACATTTAAAATCTTTAAAAGAAATTCCATGTTACTTATTCATTAAGGAATTGCATAAAAACTTATATTAGGAAAAGTAATAGTGCACAGAATATTCTAAATCAGGGAAATTAATTTTTCTTTTAAACTTATTCATCATAGGGGTTTTTGGGTTTTTTTATACATTCATGGAAAAATGTATGTTTACATTTTAGTATTTTAATAACTGAAATAAAAAACCCTTAATACAAACCTTTAATAAATTATTTCTATGCATTTGAATATTATACTAAAATTAATTATTCTTGCTTCATATTATGCCACCAGCTCATAGCCAATTAGAGGCCAAATCTGGAATTCTTCCTTTTAAAAGAGTATGTCAAGTACTGGGGGAGTTTGTCTTGCTAATTTTGAAGAACTGTGCTTTTGAATCAGTCCATTTTTAAAGCTAACAGCTTTTTGGTGTTTTCTTTCATTCCTTGAGGTGCTGATCTATTATAGACCATTAACTACTTGGACATGCTCCCAGAGATCCATGACTACACTATTCTCTTAAATTTTTTGAAAATAAAAAAGTTAATTAGCAGGATGGAGATGGTTTGAGAAAAATAATGCAGATGAATTCAAGGTCATCAGTGTTGAACAAACAGCAGAAAGGAATTGAAAGGCATTAATGAAAAAAGCACTGTTAACCTATGGAGGTTATATACAACTGTGCAACTAGTAAGATTTTTGTTTCTGTTTGGTCAAATCAAACATAAAGTTAACATCTGACAAAATGATCCAAAAATACCAAAAGAAAGCATATCTTTATTTTTGTAAACCAAGAATTTGGTCAAATCCCTCTGCTTGTTAATGAATATTGAGTATGATGTTTACATAAAGAGAAGAAACATAGTTAAATAATCTGTTTATGCCTAGATTTGGTCTTAGCCTTGAAGGAAATATACAAGGGGTCAGTTCAGGAGAAGCGATAAGCCCTGTGCACGCCTCATCTACAAGCAACTGAGGGAAGAAAGTGGTAATATGTGAAAGATACACGTGACTTCCTTTCAGCACTGCTACATGTATTTGTTTGGATGTCCTTGAGAAGGAAAGACTATAAAATATGAGTGTTATTAAGGCTTATCTCTTCAGATCTTGGCAGACTCTTTCATTCACGACATTCAATATGCCTGCAGAAACTTACTGTGTGATTGTGATACAGCTAAGAAAAATGTGTTCAAAAATGCATTAAATCAGATTTCCTAACGTGTTTTCAAGCCTGCCTAAAAAACGAAAACTTCCATTTAAAGATGAAATCAACATTAGCCAGTCAGAACATCTTCAGTGTTGTCCATATGTGACCCCTTGTGTCTGGACATTGGAGATTTCAAATTGAGCTGTATGTTTGCATCATTCTGTGATCATCAGTGTTCATTTGTTGGAAATTAAGGTAAGACTATACCATGTCCTCATATAAAGACTGTGGGTTGCTTTTCAGAGCACTTTTCACTCTTTTTATTTATCCAACTTGAGTTGGATAAAGCTGTTGTATTTAGCTGTCTTGTGGGCACAGGATCTGTGTTCACACTGATTTCCTCTCCTGGCCATCATCTATAGTTTGTAAGAAAGCAGCGACACTTGTTTTTGGAAGCCTTCCCTCAGCTAACCCCTCCCTGCCCTCCCGCTTCACATTTCCACAGAGCACTGGTGTCCTACTAATCAGAACCCATATGATATTTATAAGAACAGAAAGGTAAAAACTCTTTGTCATCTACTCCACCATGTTTATGTACTTGCAAAAGTAGATAGCAATATTTTCACTAATCCATATTTACAATAAATTATTGGACTTTTTATGATAAGTCTCTTTTACTTATGTTTTTGATAATGATTTGAGTGTTTCAAAGCGTACTTTTTGACTCAATCAAAGGAACTAGGCAGCAATAGTTTCACAAGTACATCCCTATGTCAATGTGTGCATATACACACATTTTTGTGCTGTGGTGACCTAAGTGCAGAAAAAAAAGTGGGAGTATGTCTTCTTTGCTGGAGTTGTCATTAACATAAACCAGGAGAAGTGCCTGAGGGTGCATCAGGGGTTTTTCATGGAAGGACTCATAAGGATTATCCATCTGCTTCCTGACAAATAGTGCGAGCCTGGGACAGCAAAGAGCTGTGAAGGTGGCAGAATCTGTTCTCATAGGGTGTGATCTTCATGAATATTTTCAAAGTGGCCGTGAAAACAAAAAAAATCAAACAAGAAGCCATGAAATTTAGCAAAACCCCACACAAAGTCAAGCATATTTATGACAGAAAAAAAGAAAAGAACACTTTAGAATTTTCTGCCCCCCAAAACATAAACAAAATACTGTGAATGAAGCTATGAATGTATATGTGCTCCTATCACACAACACTCCCACTACAAAGAATGTAGAAATGGTACTTGTTAAAACATCAACTCACTTTACCATGGAGCAATATTCTTGGTGTAAGGGAAATCTTGATTTAGAGAGGATTTACCTCTGTGAGACCTGTAGCAACTTCCTTTCACTACCTTTTCAAGATGAGGTAATTCTGTCAATGTTACTGGTACTGTAAGTCAGTAGGGCATAGTAAAGTCCATTCCTGCTACAGTTTAATGTCTTAGGTAAATTAAAACTACAGCACTGCTACAAATCTCTAGCAGGGTCTCCATTTTAAGTAACCATGTGTCGTGGTTTTATCACAAAATTAGTGATTCTGACAAGAGATGTCCGAGAGAAGTCACAGATACACCCAAAAAGAAAGAAAACACACAAATATCACAGTTTATTTCACACACACTGAAAACCCGACAAGAAAGTGCAAAAAAACAGACAAATTAAGCTTCTCAGGGCCCGTGTTGGGGTGAGAATGCTCTGGAATAGTGCTGGTCTCTCTCTGGGGCTCCTGAAGAGACGCTGGGATAATTAGAGAAGGCCCGCGACCGATCTAAGGACCCCCAGCAGCACGAGCCTCCGCTCGGCTTTTCTGAAGAAAAACACTCAAGACAGTTAGAAACCGCGAGCCCCCCTCCCCTTCCCTTTAGCCCCCAGGAAGGGATTTTCAGTGCTGATGGAAGAAATGTGGTCTTTAAACCCGGGCAATAGCCACAGATAATAGCCAGTCCACCCGCCCCCGGGGAAAAGAAAAAAAACCACAAGGGAAAAAAAAAAACGACCCCCNCTGTGCCGAGCCGCGCTGCGCTGCATCGCCGCCGGTGCTGCCGCTGCTGGCCCCACACGCGCCCGTGGGCCCGTGCGGGGGGCAGGAAAAAAGACCAGTTTTACTTTCATTTTCACCCTACGACATCATGATACATTGAGAATGAGCATTTAGTTCTTTACTGTTCAATTAGGGGAACTCCTGAGAAGGCAGAAGATTTTTCATTGCTTCCATGTTTGACTTCTCTATTTCATCATGTACCTTTTCCACAAATGCTTACCCACACAGTTAACTTCAAAAATGTAGTTAATAGGTGAAAAGCTATAAGAAAGTTTATTTCAGTGAATTATCCTGTTGAACCATAATTTTAAAAACCAGGAAGCTGAAGGAAGTATGAAAATATTAACTTGTGTTTTAGAATTCATGTAGGTCTGACTCTGGAGTAATCAATGGAAACTCTTTTTGTTTAATTTATCAGAAAATAAACACACTGATAACCAAAAAATACTAGCTTTGATGTCAACTTAAAGACAGTTAAGCTGTTAATGCTAAACAAATTGAAAGAAAAAAATAGAAAAAAGTTAATCTTGGTGTTAACGAAACATTTTACTGTTGGTGGAGATTTTTTGTGCTGTGATACAAAATTGCAAAAAGATTTTCCAGCAGGGCTGGCAAAGGACATGGGTATTTTGAGATTTTTAGATGCTTTATGAGTACTAAAATGCCACACAACAGTTATTTCAGAACTATGACTAATGTTTAAACTTCAATAAAAAGTGATAGCCTATTTTTTAAAATAGCATTACCTTGTTTACAGGTTTATGTATATTTATAATATCTCTTTCAACAGCAACAAAATATTTTACTTTTTTTACTTTTTTTTTGTTATGCAAACACTTTGTTCAGTAACACAGGGTCACAAAACTTTTCAAATGGACTTAAGTTCCATTTCAAAAATCTTTTAAATTATCATACATGAAAAAAAAATATTGGTCACTACACACACCAATATTCTCATTGACTTCTTTCCGTAAAAAGACAAATGAGCTACATTTCCATGACCTTACTTCAGAATGACTTTCCCACTTTTTCTTCTGCTTTGATTGAATAGTGCTCTGTCAAATGTTTATTTTACCTTTTTCCACTACTATTCCATATTCTTCCTTTACATATGAAATTTTCATTATTATTTTGACATTTATGTAGAATAAAGAGTTGATTTAAAGAACTGAAACTGTCATTGGAGATCTCCAGGTAAAAGGTTAAACTGAGTTTCTTCTCTGCTGTTTGTGTCAGCAGTGAAGTGTATGTCCTATCAATATGAAGAACTATGGATGATGATGTTTCTAGCTACAAAAAGTTGTATCCAAATTGGCAAATTCTTGTATTACTTCTCTTTAAAGAAGAATGTGGTTAGATGGGGTTAAAATGTGAAAAAATTGACAGGAAACTTGGAGATAAGAGTACTTTGATCTTATTTTTTGAAACCAACCAAAAGAACAATAAAACCCCCAATAAAACCCTGAAACAAAACACACCCCAAAGCAAAGCTGAGCTTTCTTTACTTCTGGACACTGATATTACTGACTTAGAGACTGATTTACGAAAGGTGGAATTTTAAGAGTGCAGAGAGTACAGAGCATAGTTTCATGCCATAATCAAACAGTGCCAGTGAGAAAAGTTGCTATATCACATGAGAAGAACTGTTGACCAGTGTTAAATAAATAGATAATTTTGATCATTACCTCTATGGGAGAAAGTTTATTATTCAAAATAATCCCACAGCTGCCCAAATCTTGGCTTTCCCAAATCTTAGAAGGACAATCACCTCACTGCTTCTACTGAATAAAGCAATATTTTTTAATTTTTCAGTATTTTAAAGGAAAAAGTGGTGAAGGTGTTAGGGTTTTACTAAGGACACTGTGTTTATGTACCTTAAGCATTACTGGTACAAAGAAGCTGGAGTTTCCATCCATTTGGCAAGATTCTCCATGTACCCGTTTTCTAGAAATACCTCTTTTGGACAAAAGAAAGATGAACTATAAGTATAGCCATATATACAACTGATGACATGATTATGAGACAATTCATTGCAAATAAATCCTTGCTCAAGGATTTTGTTATCTATCTGTTCTTCAAATGGATCTCCTATGAGCTTTCTTGTTTGACTCTGTACAACTCCACTAAACAGATGAATGTTGGTAATGACCAACCACAAAAGAGAGAAACTTCAATAATTAAAAGAAAATATTACTTTTAAAAGACCACAAATTTAAGCAAGTACCACTCCTGCCTGTAGTTCTTGGGAATCTACCAATGGTTATGGGTAGTTATTTTTTTGAGTTGTTGATAACTGTTGAAAAGTTATTAAATAAATAAATAAAATCAATGAAGTTCTCCTTTAAAAAAATCTGGTCAGTTATGTGCTGCAACTGGATTTTGTGTTACTTTTTACAGATTACACCTGGAAAGACTGTGTTTCAGAACAGGGTGTCTCACTTTTGTGTTACTTTTCAGAACATTCTTAAATCCATCCTAATCCTGGTTAATAGTGGTAATAATAAATGTTCAGTTTCTAAAGTACTGATATAAAATTCCTACATGTACTTTGCAGAGCATTATAATTGCATTTTAACAGTAGTCATGGTAGATCATAGGATTCTATACAAAGTGATTGATCAGAAAAAAGTTCACACATAAAATTAAAAATTTTCAAAGTGCTGTTTTTACTTATGAAAATAGTGGATAGATATTGTGGCCTAGCCTGTTTCCCCCCCACCTTCAAATTAGTGTACAGGTATTGATATGTGCAATACATCATTTTAGATTTGATGAAAATGACAAATAATTTTTTGTCTGTGTACAAAACTAGTTTTTGAAAATTAAAGTCTATGCAATTGTCATAGTTTTTGTTTAATGACCTTACAATTTGGTTTTAAAAACTTTTGGCTTTTAAATTTAAGTAAGCTTGGAATCTGTGGTTGGCTTTTTTGTGTTTTCTTTAGTTTTTTTTTGGTTGTTTGTATGCTTTGATCCATAATAAAGTAATAGTATTTTCTGTGTTAAATGAAATTCTTCAAATTTTTGTTTGAGTCAGCATTCTGAGGAATCTGTAAATATGAATGGGTGTCTATTTTCTGACAAAACCCCCAACAAACATTGCTTAATTTTTTCTCCCTTCTGGTTACAATAACTTTTTTCACTGTTTGCACAAATAATCTTCACTTCTTATGCTTGAGTGCATTTTCCACACCTGCTGGTTGTGCTTGGGCACTTGAGAGTGTAGTCTGAGGATCACAAACTATCTCACTGTTTTTCTGAGAAGACAGAACTCCTAAAAGTTAATGCTTAACATTAGTCCTTCCATGTTTTTTCAATGATGCAGTGTTTGGATAAGGAAGCTGGTACGTATGACAGTAGTTGATTTTACTGCTGCTTTGTTATCAAACTTCACTCAGATTTGACATATTGAATCTCTGACTGCTGGGAGATTTTCCCTCACATTTTAACATGTTTTGTTGTTGAAATAACTTCATAGGCAGGCAGGCTTCTTGGAGGGGATTTTATAGCTGGATAAAGAGCAGTAAACAGAAAAGGTTGTCTATTAGAATTTAATTGTTGAGGGACTAATTGCTCACATTACATTAAGGAATTAGGAAATGTTAGTGAAAAGTCAAAATACGGATTTTCTGGGTATTATGAAATTTCTGTATTTAATCCTATTTATATTTTTTATTTCTGCAAAAGTTTTGAGTATTTAAACTTTTTAAGGGAAAAAAACAGCCAGTGTTTTGTATCTCAGATTATTTTTTAACTAATCAAACCATATTAAGTATTTGTGTATATTGCCCAAATATGTGCACTATAAATATATGCAATATATATATATATAT